>JAKUCV010001076.1:4758-25319 GCA_028386065.3 Turnera subulata | reverse complement strand
CTGCGCGCCGGTGCCGTTTGTGGCGTGGTGGTCGGCGGTGAGGAGGGTGCAAACGGTTGTGGAGAGGTGAGGAAGGAGGAGAAGAAGAAAATGAAGGTGGTGAACTGTACGAAAAATAAAGATGGTGGCTAGGGAGTGTAGAGGATGGTACTGTGTGTGTAGTTTAGCAGACATCAATGGTTATATAACCAGAAAAAAAATAAACAAAAGAAATGACACATGAATAAAGGTGAGGAAGAGCGGCGGTGATGAGCATGTTGGCCACAGTGAGTGTAATTATGGTGATGCACGATCAAATGAGCTGGAAAGAATTTTTTTTTTTTAATATATATATTATGATTATTATCATTATTATTATTATTATTATTATTTATTTCTATTATTCTTTTATTATTATATTTTTTTGTTATTATTATTATTATTATTATTGTTATTATTAAATATTCTTATAGCAAAAGACTTATTTGCCCTTTCTAGTTTTTTTTTTTTTGGTAGTAATACTAACCTAGGGGTATAATCGTCTTTTTACGGTCTACCCACTCTGGAAAATTCCGTAAAATATCTGAAGTATGGTTCGAGACTCGGGATTGGAATCTGATTTCGGTTTATCATAAAATACTTCCCAAGATTATTTTACATGATAAATTACTGTGCCAAGCATTTTACAGTCCGGTAAAAATATAAATTTTTACCCGGGCTGTTACATATACTTCAATTTTTAATAAATACTTATATATTAATTGTTATCTTGAGAAGAACTTATAATGTGGACAAAAGAATTGTTTAGGATTAGTTTTTTTTATTAGAATATGAATTTATAAATCTATTCTTGTTAATGAAATTTGGTAATCCTTTGATATTATAAATTATTAAATTTTAATTATTAAATTATATTATTAAATAAGGAGATCATTAAGCTATATTAATTTTTTTTTTGTAGTTATTGTTCTTGTTCCTAGTTTTAGTTGTCAATTCGCCTGTCCTTTGATCTTTTTCACCATAGCTCTTATTGATAACAAATTATAAATACATCTGCCACAAGATCTTATAATTATTCTTCTTCATGGTTATTCTTTTCCAGAGATGTTATTCTAGTTCATAGTTTTCGCTGACACATTTTTCCTTCTTCATAGTTTTATTATTTTTCAGTAATTATTATATATATATATATATTATTTGATAATTTTCATATTATCCCATTCTAATTAGGATATTCATAATACATTAGTATTCTTGAAAAACAAATAGAAAACAATTTTATTTTTACTTCTTTTTGCAATATATTACATAATAATATTACAATTCTTTTTCTATGAGTGGGTGCTTTTTAAATATAGTAAAATAAAATAATAAAAATAATAATAAAAATAATAATAATAATAATAATAATAATAATAATAATAATAATAATAGTAATAGTAATAGTAACCTGAAATTGAGATATGCCTCTCTACCGGGTTCTTCAATTGTCTTGTATTATTGATTATGAGTTTGTATTTCATAATCTATACTATATATATAACCGGATTTGTTCTGAAAAAATATTTATGCCTGATGAAAAAAGTAATCAATCACAGAAAGTGCCAAATAAGTTTGTCGTCTAGATGTCCTTTTTTTTTTATCAGTTATTATTATTATTGAGAATAGTTGTTAAATGACTATTAAACTATTACTTTAATTAAAAAGAGAAGGGCATTTTGGTATTTTAATTTTGTAAGTTTTGGGGACTTCATGCTTTCATGCTTTTATATATAGTATAGATAAGTTGATATGAGAGTAAATAGTAATGGCTCATTCTTATAGCTGTAATGATGAGGACGTTAATGTCTAAGCTATTAAGGTTTGATATTTTGGGTCAAAACATTACCCTTCTTGTCAAAATATAAACCCTTGCATTATATGGACAGGAAGTCCAGTTATGCACTCTGCAGTATTTTCATTGTGCACGGTTTCATCTTCAATTTCTGGGTTTGTAAGCTTAGTAGGTACATTAGGTTCTACGCTGCAAGTTGATGGGTCTGCCCCTACCTGGTTTTATGCCTTTCATTTTAATGTTGTAATTCTCAAATATTTTTAAATATATGATGAAGTGTTTCGACAAAAAAAAAAATGATTTAGGCTATAGTAACCACTAACTCATAAGAGTTGCTACAATGATAAGCTGGACATCTGATTGTTGAGGAACCAATACTTCTAAAATGATAAATTTTTGAACGATCAACTAATGATTTTTTTCAGATAATCACAAGAATATTTGTAATATTGTACAAGAGCAACCTTTTATTCTAGTTATAATCAAAGCTCATTAAAATAGTCCAAGCATGTGACAATACTAAAAAGGAGAAAGATAATTAAATGATGGTTCTTCTACACGATACCCACAAACAAAAATAAACTAAAACGGTTCATGGCCAAAAAGAAAGAAACACGTTTTTTCATCCTTCTGTAAGGCTTGAAAGTTGGAATTCATTGACATGTAACATTTTGGCCTCTTTTTATCTCTGATTGGATCCCAATTGGCCTATTTTGATCCCTCTCGCCAGAATCCGGTAGAAAATACTATGTGGCAAAACATGGGGTTGTACACTAGAAGTCACCTTTGTTTGGAAGGGTCTTCAAAGAAACGTTGTTACATTCAGCATGGATTCCAACTCTGTTTCTAACACTACTCTATCAGCTCCAACCAAAATTGAGCCCATCGATCCCACTCTATATAATATATACATACTTGGCGTTCAGAGTTCTAGCTAGCTCTAGCTAGCACATATAGGGAGGGACTCTGGCTTGGTAAGTATACCTCTCCAACCCTGCTTCTTCGCTAAAAGGCTTTTGTTGAACACCAACAGGCCGGTCCGTCCCTGAAACCCAGCCCTCCCCTCCCATATATATATAAGAATTTGATTTCCTCCATGCCTTATAAAGAAAAGAAGAGAAGTCTCCCTTTAATAGAATTCTAACGAGCCTTTTATCGTCTTTGGTTAGACGACCTACAATTCTAATTAATTAATGTCAAAAGGTGGAACGAAGAGAAATCATTGAGGAAATTCTGATACACTCGCCAGCCAGAACCGTCCTACGTTTCATGAGCCTGTCCCGTGGATGGCACTTTGAGATCCGCAACAGCAGATTCGTTTCCAGACACACTTCTGCCGTGTTCTCCAAGGATAATATTAATTAGTAATAAACACGACAAGGTTTCTGTTCAACCCGTCGTCGATTAATGATGTTGGGAACATAAAATCCTTCTTCATAGTAAACAACAACGTGGAGGGTAATGAGGAGGATCACTCTCCTCCATTAATCGAAAAGTTGCCCGATTGTCCTTTGGAAATAGGGCGGACAATGGGATATGTTGTTTCTGTTGTTGGTTGTTGCAATGGTCTGCTATGTCTACAAAGAAAATTCACTGATGCCAGGGAGTATACTTATGAGTTTGTACTAGTATCCTTGAATATAACAAGGTTTCTATTCGTAATTATTCATAAAGAGGGCCTCGGTCTGTATGATGTTGAGATTGGCAAAATGGTCCATGTGTTTGGTTGGAAATGCCATAAGGGGTTTAGTTACACGGAGACTTTAGCTTTGCTCAATCTCAATGTTTCTGTATAGAAGTTTTGCCTCCATGCTCTCGATCGCTCGCAGCATTGATGATGTTTTGAATTTTTAAGAACTTGGCTTGAATTGGTATCTGTTGTTCTGAGCTACCCATCCCAACAAATGGTTTTGCACAAATGACAAGTCTCTAAGCATATGACAATACTAAAGGAGAAAGATAACACTAAATGATGGTTTTTCCACACGATACCCACAAACAAAATTAAACTAAAAAGGTTCATGGCCAAAAAGAAAGAAACACACACACCAACACAATAAACTGGGTGGACGGGAAGCGGCCCATGCAACATGCAAAAATTGAAGAAGGAAATGAAGGAAAGGAACCAAACCCGAAAACTAAACACAGAAAACAAAAGAAGAAATTTAGTGAGCATGCTCATAGGGCAATGGTGTGATGCTCACTCGATGAGAGTACTTCTACATCTTGAGGAAAATTTCTCCACATGTAGCTTTCGTTCATGCCCATTTCCGTAAAATAGGGTCTCAATGAAGAAAATGAAAATTTGGTGGACACTGCAATAAACACAGAGAAAATTCTTTGAGCGAAAGTGGAATTTCAAGCACAGTGTGCCGACATTTAAATCTGAAAATTTTAAGGATAAAGCCAGATAAGGATGCAAGTACTAGTCCTTATCGACCCCATTGGTTGCTGGCTGCTTCTAAATCTCGTACAGAGAGATATGATCTGATTCTACAGTTTACACAAGTCAACAACACATATTAACACTAGTGTTACACACGATGAGAAGAAATGAAAATGGCCTCAAGAATCAAACCCATGTCCATGTCTTTTCTCATTCTTCTGCTGAACTCTTTCCTTCTCAATCTCTCTTTGATGGCATCAAAAACTCCAGATCCAACTCCCACAGTGTGGCCTCTCCAGTTCCACTCAATGTTGTTCTTCACGAACAATGATGGTACCCTTCATAAGGTGGACCTGTGGTATGATTGGCCCAAAGGCCGCAACTTAAACATAGTCCAGAGCCAGCTAGGGAAGCTCACATACGACCTTGAATGGAACAATGGCACCTCCTACATCTACACTCTAGACTCCAGCCAGGAATGCAGGGTCATGCACATCGCTGTTGGAATTCTCCGCCCCAATTGGCTTGAAGGTGCCACTTACCTTGGCCAGCAGGAAGTTGATGGTTTTCTTTGTAATGTGTGGGAGAAGGTGGACTTCCTTTGGTACTACGAGGATGTAATAACTAAGAGACCTGTTTACTGGGTCTTTTATTCAGGTACTCACTCCCCTTGAAAACCACTGTGTATCCCTGCAAAATTTACCAGTAGAAATCATGATTTCATTTTGTTGTTTATTGCTAAATATAAGTAATGTTATGACTTGTTGTGAGTTTGTGTGTATTGGGTATTGGGTTGTGAATTGTGAGCAGAAAACCTGTGTATTTGCTTGCAGGATCTGGTGCCCATGTTATGACATTTGAGGTGGGAGCAGTGCTAGATGATGCAGAGTGTCAGGCTCCTGATTATTGTTTCAAGGAGGCCCAAAAGGATGATACCCCTGCAGTTGGGTCTATAGCTAATGGTGGATTATCTAATGGACGACTGATGAAGGAGATCTTCAATAATGCTTCTATGGATTTCTAATCTTCATCTGGTAGTGATGGCAGCAGAATAAAGTTCCTAATTCCCTACTTGTTTTATCCAATTACTGTGTATGGAACATTCAACCAAAAACTTTCTGCGTTTTTATGCCATCAGTTGATATGGGAGTAATGCTTCATTGTTATAGCAATAACCACTAACTCCTCTTTTTTTTTGAATCAAATAACCACTAACTGATTAATAAGAGCTGCTTCAACGATAAGTTAGCTGATTAATGAGGAACCATTACTTCTAAAATGATGATCAACTAATGATTTTTTTTTCTGATAATCGCAAGAAAATATTTGTAATGTAGTACAAGAGCAACCTTTTAAGTTTTAATCATAGTTATAACCAAAGCCCATTAAAATTGTCAAAGCATATGAGTATGACACTACTAAAGACAGAGATAAATAAATTTTTTTTTTTTTTTTGATCAACGACAGAGATAAATAAATTAAGTGATAGTTTTTCCGCACGATATCACAAACAAAATTAAACTAAAAAGTTTTATGACCAAAATGAAAGAAAAAAATAAGGAAAGAAAACACGCACACACACAAAAACAATGGCTTAACTAGGGAAGAAGAGTCAGGGAAGCGGCCAGGTAACATGCAAAAATTGAAGAAGGAAATGAGAACAGGAACCAAACCCGAAAACTATACACAGAAAAGCAAAAGAAGAAATTTGGTGAGCTTGCTCATAGGGCAATGCCGTGATGCATCATTTGGAACATGGACTGCTATTCCCCAAAATTAGATTCAAGTATCCCTCGATGAGAGTTCTACATCTCTAAAAAATTTCTCCACATGGAGCTTTCGTTCATGTCCATTTTCTACAAATAAGGCTTGATGAAGAAAATGAAATTTGGAGGGCACTGCAATAAAAAAGAAAAATGTTCATTGGGTGGAATTACGAGCACAATTGGGGCCGAACTTGAAATATGAAAATTTTAAGGATAAAACGAGATAAGAAAGCAAGTGTTTGCTGACCACATTTGTTGTCGGCTTCTTTTAATCCCATACAATCAGAGAGGTATGATCTAATTCTCCATTACAGTTTGCACAACAAGGAGAAGCAAAAGAATGGGATCAGGATTGAAACCCAGCTCCATGTCTTTCATCATTCTTCTGCTAAACTCTGTACTTCTCAATCTCTCTTTGATGGCATCAAAAACTCCTGACCCAACTCCTGCAGCGTGGCCTCTCCAGTTCCACGCAATAACCTTCATGAACAACAGTGGCACCCTTCAAAAGATTGACTTATGGTATGATTGGCCCAACGGCCGCAACTTCAACATAATCCAGAACCAGCTGGGGAAGCTTATATACGACCTTGAATGGGACAATGGCACCTCATACCACTACACTGTAGGCTCCAGCCAGGAATGCAGTGTCTCGCATTTGTCTGTTGGGATTCTCCGGCCCAATTGGCTTGAAGGCGCCACTTACCTTGGCCAGCAGGAATTTGATGGTTTTCTTTGTAATGTGTGGGAGAAGGTGGACTTCATCTGGTATTACGAGGATGTAATAACTAAGAGACCTGTTCACTGGGTTTACTATTCAGGTACTTCCTTTCAAAAGTACTATGTTTTATCTTGCAAAATTTAGTAATTTCTCTTTTACAATTCCATTTTGTTGTTTTTTTGTGATTATAAGTAATGTTATTGAGTTCGTGCGTATTGGGTTGTGAATCGTGAGCATGAAAACCTGTGAATTTTGCAGGGTATACTGCCCATGTTATGACATTTGAGGTGGGAGCAGTGCTGGATGATGCAGAGTGGCAGGCTCCTGCTTATTGTTTCAAGGAGCCCCAAAAGGATGATACCCCTGCAGTTGTGTCCATAGCTAATAGTGGATTATCTAATGGACGGCTGATGTGGGAGATGTTTAATAATGCTTCTATGAATCTCTAATCTTCATCTGGTAGTGATGACATTAGAATAAACTTTCTAATTTCTGTTATTTGATCCAGTTAGTGTATGGGACACTGTAAGTCTTTAACCAAATTTCTCTGCGTTATTTTGCCTCCAGTGGTCATGGGATGATGGGAGTCATGCTTCATTTTTATAGCAAAAAAAAAAAAAGATAAGTATGCTAGCTAGACAGCTGGTTAATGAGGAACCAATTCTTCTAAAAGGAACTTTGGTTCTCAGGCGGATTCCTCTACTTTCAGTAAAGGTGATGCTGCTCCTTTCACGGTGGATCGAGTATTATTCTGGGATTACATTCTCTGTTCTTACTTCCTGCTGCTGCATCGGAATGCGCTTTTTGTGGGGATGAGGATCCTACGCAACCAGAAAGTTTTATCATATTTATACTTGTATCTATATTTCTACCAGATGAAGATGCCTAGTTCCGGTTTTCCAACCTGTCTGGGTGTTCTCATGTGTTGTGTCTGGTATTTTATAACTATGGTTATGTAATGCTTGCTACTCTGAGATTGTATGGTGTGGTCATGATTTATATTATGTTTTCTGGCCAAAAAGAAGATAATTCTAATGATCGACTAATTATTATTTTCTGATAATCACAACCCCACAAGAATTTTTGTAATATAGTACAAGACCAAACTTTTATTAATCTAGTTATAATCAATTCCCATTAAAATTGTTAAAGCATATGAAATGACAATACTAGAGAAGGAGCTAGATAAATCAAATGATTGGTTTTACATCGCAAACAAATTTTGAACTTTAACAGAAAAAAAAAAAAAAAAAAGAAAACACACACACACAAGGGCTTAGTTTTGAGGGTAGAAGAGTCATTATAATACCAGAACTGGGTGGATGGACAGGGAGCGGCCCAGTAACATGCAAAAATTGAAGTAGTAAACCAAAAGAAAAAAGGAACCAAACCCGAAAGACTAAACACAGGAAAACAAAAGAAGAAAGAGCTTTGAAGCGATAATCGCAGATACCACCACACAAACAAAGGTAGCATCCAAGCTTCCTCAATCAACAAACCAATAACAAAAAACCGGGTGATTCCTCGATCAACCCAAAAATCCTCTTCCTTGCCTCTCCCTAATCTCGTATTCAAGAACGTACCTTTTGTCCTCCCTTATCCATCATCTCTTGATTTCCTTTTATCCAAAAGGTGTCTCAAAAGGGACATGGTGGCGGGTCTTTCCTGGATATAGAGATGGTGACCGGTTCGGGCTCGGGCTCCGACTCGGATTCGGACTCAAACGGGTGGACCCGAGCTCGAGGATTGGTGGTGAAGGCGCTGGTTTTGATTGGAGGGGTGCTTCTAGTGAAGCGCTTCACTAAATCCACTACTCGCTGGGACCATTCTCGGATTGTAGCTCAATCTCTGAGTGGCGAGAAGGTAATCACAAAATGGTTGGGTTTTAGTTGCCTTTATGGTGTGGTTTGGATTTTGAACTTGGTTTTTCGTTTTTGTTTTGATGGTGGCAGCTCTCGAAGGAGCAAGCAGCAAGGGACCCTGATAATTACTTCAATATTAGGTAGTCTTCTTGTGTTCCTGATATTGTAATTGGGATAAAAAAAAAAAGGGTTCCATTTTATTTTGGTATTGGTGGTTTACGGAATTTTTTTTTGTGTTTGTGTAGAATGCTCACTTGCCCGGCAGCTGAAATGGTGGATGGTTCTAAGCTTTTATATTTCGAGCAAGTTAGTTCAGACTCGATTCTTGTGTCCTGTTTTTGTTTCTAAGGACTCAGTTTAATTCTAGAGCTAATTTGATGAGGTTGATTTTGTTTATATTGTTAGGCATTCCGGCGAACTCCTCAGAAGCCTTTCCGGCAGGTATTTTACTTACCATTCATACAGCTTTTGCGCCGTTTATAAGTTTTTTTTTGGTCACTATCTTTTTTATTTGTTTCCAAGTTTTTTCAGTCTGACTAAATGATGGGATGTCTGCAGAGGTTTTATATGGTGAAGCCCTGTCCAAAAGAGCTGAAATGCGATGTTGAGGTAAGCTTTTCTGCTATGGTTGATCGTTCTATGGGAGCACAATATATGATTCTGTTTCATTTATACTGGAATTTTTTATTTTGTGTAGTTCGAAAGATGTCTGTCTCATAGGGAAAACCATATCTTGTTAATACTACTGATACAACCATCCAATATTCAAAAAAATTTTCGTGTTAGGATGCCCCTGAGTTAATATCCACTAGTTTCTCTAGTAACAATGTGCGCTGATTCAATACAGTAATTCTTTATTGTTTGTTCTTGGAGGCACGGTGTTCTTACACTTCCCAGTGAAGCTTGTACTAGCTACTTGTTGCAGTTTTATTAGTTGTTTGAGGAATTTGTGATGCAGTAGCTGGAAACATGTTTAATGTGTGCTTGCAGGGTACAATCCTTTTTCCTCCTCATTTAATACCGTGAAAATGTTACTTTTGTGCTGTTGCCTCTTAAGTGCGGCAGTCTCGAGTTACTTCATTGTTTTGCTAGATTACTGCTGCGTAAACCGCATTCTCCTTTGCTCTTCAAAATACAACGTATTGATCCTTACATACAACTGGCAGGTAGGTTCATATGCCATTAGGGATGCAGAGGAGTACAAAAATTTCTGCGACCGTCCCAGGGACCAGCGCCCTCTACCCGAGGAAGTTATTGGTGTAAGACTTCAAAACGCTTAGGTTTTCATTTTAAATATTAGTTTCTGGCAATGTATCTTATTGTTTTTCTTGCTTTCTTTGAGATTTCACTAGATGCTTGACTTAGTTAGAGGAGTTTGGCATAGGTTTCAAGTCCGGAACCTCAGTAACTCAAACATAAACTTTGTAACCTTGGAGTTCGTCAAGATTATTGGTTGCACTGCATTCAATCTAGAGATCATAGTTCACTCTTGTCTAATTATTGGATTGCCAATGCCAAGAAACACACCCTGCCTTACAACCTAAACTACGACCTTTGAAGCAGTCCACATAAGCTGGAGCTCGCAATTTTGTTATTGTTCTAATGATATGGTGTCGTTGATGCCTAGAGGTATCTGCATCCTCCCAGCGGCTTCTTGTCTTCTTTCAACACTGTCTTTATGTTATTTCTTATCATCTGAATGAATGATTATCTAAGAAAATGGAGAGGCAGTGTGGAGAAGGTTTTCCCATTGTATATTTGGCATGCACGCTAGTAGAAATGCATTGGAAATGGCCTACTTGGGAATAACGTCAAGAGAAATATATGATGTTTGATGCTTCAATATAGCTTGAGAAGTGGTTGTTGGAAAATAGAGGATACAGAGATTTCATTTTGAATTATAGTCGAGTTGAACCAGGGTAATGTAGTTACCTTTTGAGATTGCTGCAGGTAGCATGTTATGTTATGGAGACTAACTATTGAGTAATTCAACTGTTTTTTATTGCCCTGGACGTACAACTAAGAGAATTGTATTAATTCTCAATGCATTTGCAGGACATTGCAGAACATTTGACGACTATATATCTCAAACGCTCCGACCGTGGAAAACGATGCTTGTATGAAGGTTCTACTCCCCCTGGTGGATTCCCCAATTCATGGGTATTTTATCTTCTTCCTCGTTGCCTATATCAGTTCATCTTCTTCCTTGGCGCTTTTTTTTTTTTTGTATTCTCTGGGTATAGTTATTACTGAATTGATATTTTCTTGGGCCTACAGAATGGAGCCACTTACTGTACTTCTGAACTTGCTATTTTAAAGAACAACGAAATACACACCTGGGATAGGGGGTATGATGACGATGGAAATCAGGTTAGTTTCATGGCCTTCCTTCAGATCTTATCAGAACTTGAGAATCCCTCGAGAATACTCATCTGTTTTGTAATTTACAGGTTTGGGGAGTTAAGGAAGGCCCTTACGAGTTCAAGCCCGCACCATCATCTAATGTTAATGATCTGTTTTCTATGAATTTTCCCCTACCTCTATCACTGGAGAAAAGAATAGAGGATTCTTTTGTCTTGCAAGAATAATTATTCGGAATACCTGTAACCAGCTATAGCATGTAAAGTATACCCTAGCCATTCAGATCTTTATCTTTAGCAATTATTTTTGGATGAGCACTTAACAATGTAATATTGCAATTGGTGGACTCGCGAGCATTGCTACGCTGAGGTGTTATTGCCCTGTACAGGCACATAAAGTTTTTCCCGGCCCTAGCTTGGAAGTTCTCTTTTTCCATACCGAATTGTATTGCTACACCATAGCTACAAAAGCATTGCACATAAACTTTCATTGTTCTTTAGGGAAGCAAAGCCTGTATAGAACGGCAATATAAGACCATCTTGTATGACCAAATGGGACTGGAATTAAGATTTTGGCAAAATTTATGAGACGGACTAGACCTTATAGAACATTAACAACGGTCTAGCACCCAACAATATCAAATACATGAGGTGTTGCAGGTTTCTGATCAATAAACTTCAAATCCATTGAACAACTTTTTCAGGATGTAGAGGGCTGCTGACTTTTTAACCGAACAGTGCACTAGTTGGCTCTCAAAGTAATGAGAAACATTTCAGTTTGCGTATATGAAACTACCAAGGCCAAAAGTAGGTATTGATAAATGTTTGCCAAATGGAATAAAAAATTACAATAACAGTTTCTATGAACTCCAAGCATTGAGGTTTATGGCAATCACTACCATCCACTATCCAAGGACTGCCACCATTCAGCCAGAGAAGGCATTGTTAAGGTAGAAGTATAAACCAGCCAAGACCACAACTCCAATGACAACAGCAATTGGCAGAGCTCGCCTGCCCATTTCAGACACCAATTAGTATAGGATTATACAGCCAATAAGAAAGAAACAAAAAGAAAAAAAATGCCATTTCCCCCAGTTGTGTAGAAATTATGCTTACCCGATAGCTTCATCTCTCTGTATCTCTGCTTTTCGTGCTTTTCGAACATCTGTTTGATTAGCATTTTTGGCCACGGCTGGCGTATATGACCTGAATCTCCTTTTTGGAGCACCACAGACTGCAAAACAGAGTATATTAGTTTACTCCATAGCATCAGGATTGCTCTAACATTCACAAGAAGTTTCTTTACGTTGCATAAAGAGATGAACATTAGCTTCTAATATCTAAAACAAGCATGAAAAGTGGAATATCATATCGGGCATCTCATGTGTAGCCTACTAATTACCAACCTATCTCTTTATGATAAGATAGCCTACTTAAGCCACCAATGAAATCCTCACTTATGTGTAAAGCAGGGTAAATTACATCCTGTATGAGCTTACCAACATTAAGGCAATTGTAGAAAAAGATTACTTTGGCAAACCACCGTTAGATATTGAAGCCATTTAACAGTTAGTAAATGGTACGAGTCACTACCTGGGCAGAAGTACTTGTCAGGAAGTTTCTCAAAGGGAGTCCTATCATTGTAAATATACCTGCATCAACAGGAATAGAGCAACCTTTTGACTCATCCATTCCATGCCAAGAATTGGAAACTACTGCAAATTTTAGTCTAGGGGTAAAAAAAAATAAATAAATAAACAAAAGGGCAAAGACACGTACCCACAATCCCTGCAAATGTAGGCTTGCTTGGATGCAGCACGCATGGAGAACTTTGGAGCACCAAGAGGCTGTTTTTTATCAGAAGCA
The DNA here is from genome assembly GCA_028386065.3 of Turnera subulata. Taxonomy (NCBI): domain Eukaryota; kingdom Viridiplantae; phylum Streptophyta; class Magnoliopsida; order Malpighiales; family Passifloraceae; genus Turnera; species Turnera subulata. The sequence goes on along the minus strand of JAKUCV010001076.1, from coordinate 12,545 downwards.
AGCAAGAGTTGAAATGATGAAGCAAAGAAAGAGGATTTCAAGGCAAAACGATCAGCTGGGATTCTAAGGCCAGCATTGTTGCCTGTTGGAGCCAAAAGAGTAGAAGGTGATGATAGTGTTGCGGCCTGAAACCTTGCAGGTGCATGCAGGGCCATGTTTCTGGTACCTACTTGTTTCCTGCTCTTCTCAGAATTTCTTGTGTAGTGACCACTGATGATGAGGAGGGAGATGAGGAGATAAGAAAGCAGTGCGTAGAAGTAAAATACTGTGTAGTATATTAATTGGCTGCGTGGAACTTTTGGAGAACATGTGGCAGCGTGGCTTCCATGCCCCCACACAAGCTCCTCTACCCACTTTTTGGTGCTTTTTCTTTGAAACGACACAATTTTTGTATGGACTATCTCGCTTTTCCATGTCTCTGTTGTCCTGTAGAGTGAAATATTCATTTATCCAAATTGACCATTTACTGTCTCTCTCGAATACATTCTTATTTTTTAGTTTTGTTTGCGATGTAGTTAATCAGATGTGTTAAAAAAAAAATTAGTTAATCATATGGCAACAACTTGAATTCTTAAAATTTCTTAATTGCAAAGAAAATAGTCTTGACCTGGGTTTTACAATGGGTAAAAAAAAAAAAAAAAAAGTGTTGCGATATTGAGTATGGTGGCTGATGAACTGCCGCCGAGATATACACTAGAAAGGCCTAGTCACTGAACAGTGGGAAGGCCATCATACACCTGGTCCTACAGATGAATAAGAACAAGAGAACCAGAAATTTCTGTGATGGCTAAATACTCGTCTTTATATTTGTCCACTTGTTATTTCCCGAGTCATTGACACCAATATTACTATTTGGCCTAAGAAAGTGATGGACCCTATTTTTGTTCAATTTTAGCTCTTCGTTCCAACGCAAGAATGCAAGAGTCAATGGAGTTCCAGGCGTCAAATGATCAGTTGGCCTTGAGGCAACAGAATTTTTAGACAGAACAGAGCAAGATTCCACCGCAAGTTCATTACCGCACCAGAACATCAAGCTACACTGAGGGAGTTAATGAAAATAATCAAGCATATAGATCAGCCCTGATTCTATAGTTTCTCACCTAAGGCAAGTTACAACTTATAGCAAACATCCCCTAAACCTGCAAAGAGGGACGCATATTCCAGTAAATTTTGGCTAAATCATGATTTACACTTTTGATGAATCAGCACTTAACCAACCTGGTTGGCTAGGGACATCGTCGCTAAGAAAGAATGACTTCGAGAAACATGACTTCATCGTAGCTACCAAGGTTTCAGGTCGCCAACTGGACCTGCAGTCCAGTTTAAGATCTTCTCGCCTGGCCTCAAGTAAATACTCTTGTCATGAGGCAATTTGCGGGCTAGACCATTCAAAACTTGATGGAAAGCATCTCCTGGTTGAGCAGGTTGTGGAAATAACATTGCTTGCTTCATTGAAGGATTTGCGAGCAATCTTTGCTTCCTCAATATGACTTCAGGAGGAATTGAGGTGAGTATGGTGTCCAAGTTAGGAACATCTTTCTCATCTACAAATACCCCAATCTCTTCCCATGGGATTGCGTCAGCAAAGGGTAAAACAATGTCATCTGCTATAATGACTGGAATGCAACCAAATATCACTGCTTCAACCAATCTCGGACTCCATGGAGCCCAACCTAGGGGACACAAACAGAAGATAGCTCGTTGCATGTCTTCGTAGTATGTAGTTGGGTGCTCTGTTGATATATCAAATAGCGGGTTGTCCTTAAAGTTCTCCCACACTGCGGCCCTTGCACCTCTGTAGGACATGAAACAGTATTCAGACATTCCTAAGCCTAAACCAGTGCAAGAAACATGAGGAAAGCAATGTTCTACAGCATATACCATTTCCCAAAGGTTCACGTAATCTATTTTGAAAGTCATGCTTCCACTCTAAAGTTAATCATACTCAAATTTGATAGCAAGAAACTACATTCTAAGGATTTTTTTTATCTCAATTATAAATCAGAATCCAGCCCTCAAGTGTGGGTGAGGTAAACAAGAATTCTGGAGCATTGGAATATTTTCTAGATGATATCTGCGGGCTTTGCGAGAAATACCTTGCATAATAGCCACCTTCAGGGTCATTTCCCACATCATAAAACAATCCTCGGAAGTAAACAAAAATGGACCTGGGAGTCTTCTCAGGAATCAAGTGGGTTTGCATTTTTTGTGGAGGAGCATATGGAGGAACTGTGATTGAGCCCTCCTTCAAGCAAACATGATTGCGTTGTCCAAAAGTTTGAACCAATGTAGCACGTTGGAGCAAATGAAGAATTCCTCGTTCAATGGCCTTCTCTTCCTGAAAAAGCAAGAGCGAGAAACAAATCATCTGTAAAACTTCCAGATAAAAAGAAAAGGCAGTAGCAAGATTACAAAACAAACCAATTTTAGAGTGACAATCATTAACGACCTTCGCAGCAACAAGTGCTTTATGGAACCATAAAACCCAGTTCAACATATACAGCAGTTAGCCAATGCAAAGGAGGGAGCGAAATGGGAGAATTTACTCACTTGATAATGGAAGCATCCTCCAAAATCATGTGGAACTACAAAGAAGTGATCAGCTCCCTCTGTCCTATTCCAATAAGGCCAGTTTGAAGCAATTAACTGAATAGCACTTCTCATCATTCGTGGTGATTTGAAAGGTAAAGGAAGGCCATTTGGTGTCAAGTCACATGTAGTATACACGGGAGTATAAAACCAATCAGCTTCCTCAGGATTGAGGGTCCGCACAGGGCTAGATAAGAGAAAGCGGTGCATAAAGATCTCTGCTGCAAACATATGGGTGAGGCATCTCGGGTCCTTTTGCAGAATCTTCTTATTGTATTTGCTTGGAAGTTCATAAACAAAAACTTTAAGCCTTCCCACAGGATCGTCTTCCAAAACATCACCAGCACTACCTACAAAACGCAAAACTCAAAACATCTTACATGATGAAGTTGGAAGTAAATATAGGAGTCCCAAAACATTAGTTTTCACAAGATATCTTTCATCTCCCACCCTGTCATAGAGGAATGTCAAATATACTCCATATTGCATGACCAGTCAAGCACCAAGATATTCCAAATATACATGTCGGTAAAACAAATTCCCACGTGTAATCTCTCCACAAAGTTGGCATCAGCTACATCTTCTCCATTGATATTCGCACATCCAAAATTATCAAAAGATAAATTTAAAGTCGAAATTATATGATAGACTTCTTCAAGAACCTAAGCTGATAGCTTTCATACAATGCCATACTACCGTTTTTTGCTTGATCTAAGTATTAATTAGAGAAGAAAAATTGAGGGCAAGTTAAGACCATCTAGCCCAAATGTACGAGCCGTTGTATTCTAATCTATTCATAAAAGTTTTACAATTTTAGGTGGAGACTATACAGATTGCCAATACCATTAAACAAACGGCACCCAGCAATCTAAAATTAAAATCAAACCACAATTCAGGCAGATCCCCAGAAATCTAGCAAACCTAAACTACGTAACAGAACTAACTAAATCGAAAAGCCGAGAAGGATGGATAATTAAACTTATATTAAAGCCTAAAAGAGTACCACGAATCAATATACTTATCAACTGCCCAAACAAAAACATAAGAGAGCCCAAAACTACACAAAATTATAAGAATGAGCCAAAGAGATAAATTGAAAAACACCCACCTGAAATCCTCTCGGTGGGTTGACTCCTTCCTAGCTCAACGGCGTCAAGTCTCACTACAAAGGCCGCATAACAGAGAACCCCAACCAAGACCCATTTCCAAATCTCCATTCTTTGCTCTTTCAAAGCAAAGAAGTCCACTGAAATCTCACAGAGAAGCAACAAGAAGGAGAGACAAAGCGTATGAGAATATGCCTCAAAGAGAAAAGCTGTGATTTGGGAGGGAAGAGAGAGGGGTCTGTTTATTTACTGTTACAGTTAAAACGTCGCAAGAGCAAGTAGTTAGAAAGGAAAGTTCTTTTGGGATTACAAGAAATGGGTTTGTTTAGATTTTGCTTTGTCAATGGAGGAGGAAGACCAAAGAGAGATGGATTGATACTACTTTGATAGGGAAGGCCAGGCAGATATGCTTGAAGAAGCAGGGAGAGACTAGAGAGGATTCTTGAAGCTGGTTTCTTTAAAACAAATTATTTTACTTTGTCAGTTGTTTTATATATATATATGAACAAAAGACTGGAAATAGCACACCTAGTGCCTAGTGGTTTGATGAAAAGTCCATCTCATTACCTGACCCCAGCTAGGCAGGCAGCTGCGTTGTTCGACCTTCAAAACCTGCTCCTCTCTTTTCTTGATTTTTTTTCTTTCCTTGGTTTTGTATTTTATCCTATTCTTAATGCCATTGACCCAAATTGTTTGAAACTTTTTTTTATGTCCTCCAGTAGTCCACCACTGAAAGCAGAACAAATTTCGTCTTGTATTTGAATTTTGAAGCTGGGGTAATTGGTGTTGGTAATGTATGGTAATCAATTTACTGTTCTTGCTCATTAATTACCTGGTATCGTTTAAGCAAACTAGTTTCACCATGATTAACTTGCTATATAAATCATGATGAAATTGGTGTTGTTTCCCTTATTAGATTCAATCTTCCTATTTTTGACAGATTAATTTCCATAAAAATCAGATTACTTTCCATACAAATCATGAAGATGAACTTGGTATTGTTTGCGTTATCAATTTCCATCTTCCTAATTTGACAGATTAATTTCTTTAAGTTTTCGCCACCCATTTATGACGCGGATTCTTGTTATGGATTGTTAAGTACGGTGTAGTTGTTGTAAAAAATACAAAAGTACGCTATAGGCAAATTCTTATTAGATCGCAATGCTTTGGGATTGGGAGTCGGAGACTCGGAGTACATACTATCGGTATTCAACTTGTGTATTTTAGGTTATTGTATTTCGAAATTTGTATCTTCTATAGGTTGGTCTACTCTACTCTGAGATAACATACCAAAAAAATAAAATATTGGTGTAACCTAAAATCTTTAAGGCCCCGATCCAATCTTAGCGATCATCTTATTGTTTAACGGAATCTTATAAAAATATGACGTTTAGACAAAAAAAAAAAAATTGTAAGAAATTTGCGATTTGGACAGATTAGGTGAGGTGAGATTGGTCTTACTTTTTAGAAGTTAAAACCTAATCTTAACCAACAAAAGAAGGCCCAATTTTAATAACAAAATGCCTACCACGAAACTGAAATGCTTTATCCATTGGATCTAATTGTTAACTGGCCGCGAATTCCATCAATGTCGAGGCTGGCTAATAAACGACCAAAATTCAGAAAGATGTCTTTGTTCTAACGGTAAAAAATGAAGTCCAGTCCACTCGCATCACACCTACAACCATGATGAAGCCTATTTGAAAGAGGCCCACGTCTAATTTTTCCTTGTATTGAATGCATTTTACCTTTCAATGAAAGGTGGAGGAGTTGAATACCGTTTTTTTTTTTTTTTGTGAGGTGGTATTTTTATCTTAAAACTAAAGGTGAGGAAGTTGCAATCTATTTTTTTTTTTGGGATTGATATGAGAAAGAGAACATGTTACATCTGAGCAGGAGAATTGTTCATGGAGTAAATAGTTTTCTTTGTCCCTCTACTTTATCTATTTCACATTTGTCGTCCTTCTTCGTTTTTTTTCACTCATGTCGTCCCTCAACTCTTGATTTACCGGATTAGGTGGTCCTTTTTACCTGCTGCAGCAGGTTGGAAACTGTGAAGCTGACACGTGGTAGTGGGACCCATGGTTTGCACAACTTTTTATTCTTCTTATCCTTTTTATATTTTTTAAAAAATTTAAGCCTTTAAAATCTTTATTTAAATTAGAATTTTTTTAGAAAATAAATATTAATTTTTAAATCTGCATTGAGAAAAAAATTAAATATGATCATCATGTCACCTAATCCCTCTATAATATTTTGGTTAACAAAATTGAACAAAATTAACAAAATTAACTAAAATTAGAATAAAAAAAAACTAAAACAATGAGAGAGGCATATCTAATTCTAAACTATAAACTAAAAAAAATAAAAGGTTAAAAATAATAAAATCCAGTATATATTGAGAGAAATTAAGATTTATTTATTTTAAAGGATTTTTAAAATAAAATTTGATTAAAGAAAAAATAATTAAATAAATAAGTTGTGTGTGGGTCCTACTGCCACTTGTCAGCTCCATAGCTATCAACCTGCTGCAGGTAAAAAGGACCATGTGACCCTATAAATCAAGAGTTGAGGGACGAGATGAGTGAAAAAAAACGAAGAGGGACAACAAATGCGAAATCGATAAAGTGAAAGGACAGAAAAAACTATTTACTCATTGTTCATGTCCTACAACTCAAAGCTAAAACAACTTGCTCCGACCTGAGGAAATTACGTAACCCGTAAAGGCAAGGCATAACTATGCTTGGCCAGCCAATCAGCACAAGAGTTTGCCTCGGTAAGGTGAGGCATGTTGAAGCTGCACCAACATAACCTATTTTCTATAACCAATTACAAGTTTTTGACAAGAAGAAGGTAATGGAGTAATGGTCATGTCAAGTAATTAAAAAAATCTATAAAAGAGGTAATACTTGATATAATGGGATTTAATTACAAATTTACAACCTAGGAAATTTAGGTTATGAGCAAATATGAGCATATGATATGTTATGTGATTATACTTGATAATGACTCAATAATTCTAGGAAGTCCTCTTTCTCATGATTTCATCTTATCCATGGAAATAGGTGGGTAAGTTCATATTGGAATATCATGTCAAGAAACGATGACAGATTCCACTGCCGTCAGCTCAGGTGGCGTAGAAATCCTGCAAACCTATTGCTAGCTGACAGATTGATCTCTGAAAGTGTTCATGCCCTGGAGGATGCTTTTGATTCTGCTATTGACCGATATCGGCCTAGGGTGATCAAAGCTCTTCATAAACGCAAGTCATTAATTTCCCTCTACGTGTTGTGTGACATCCACTTCCATTGTAACCTCAGGTCCGACTTGATCATGTTCTTGGACGGATATCATTGATCTCTGATCTGCAAATACCGAGAAGCACTGGCTGCTATTTACAAATTCTTTGTTTATTGGGGAAGCCCTGGCTGCTAGATCTGTTTGTACCCTGCACCATCTGGGAATCACACATATCCTATGCCTATGTGCCAATGAAATTGGACAGTCAGATACTCAGTATCCTGACCAATTTGAGTACAAAAACTTTTCTGTTAGTCATCCAAGTTCCCATTTTCATAGTCTTCATACTGTGCTTCCTTTAACACCCTTGAAAGTTTGCATCAGTTTCCTTCAGTTTAGCTTAGCCCTTAGAGATCATAATATAAAGAAATTGAATAATAGCTTCTGTCATTCTATAAAAAAGCTCTCTAAAAGGCATTTATGCCAACTCACTTTTTCTTTTTTATTATCTTATTTTTCTGAAAGAGCAGTGGAATATGTGTTACCTTTCAGTTTTTTTGAAAGTGATTTGTACCAAATTTTCAGTATCTTCAGTACTAAACATCTTGATCTGTCCTCAAGGTGTGGGAAACCGAAAAAGGTGTGGAAGCCCGTACCCCAATTAAATAAAAATAATGTAATTTAATGAAAAAGAGTTACCAAAATACTCTTGAAACCCGGGGTACCAAAAACCGATGCTTCGGCATACAAACATTTTCCATGAAAATGTATTAACAACGAGATGTCATAAAAATAAACGAGATCAACCGGCTTAACAAATAATAAGCCATCACGGCATCACGCCGACATAAT
>JAKUCV010001075.1:0-20095 GCA_028386065.3 Turnera subulata | reverse complement strand
ACTAGCTCCTACCTTGTTGCTAGCACATCAAGTGGGAGTGCTCGAGGCTTGATTCGTGTGACGACTCGAAGCCGATCACGGTTCGTGTGGATACCGTAGAGGAGCAGGGCTTCTTCTTGTTCTTACTGATTCGGTTTCCGGCTTAGGTGAAAGATCCTAACACTACAAGTAAGTAAATTTTGTTATACGGTTTACTAGCTTCACATGTGTTCTTGGTCGTTTCCCTTGTCTTCCGCTGCATGTTTATGCTTCTATGTGAATGTCATATAGTTTAGGGAAACTTACAAAAATATCCTTTCGGACTTAGACCCGGAAATCTTATAATCGGATAGTTAGGGTCGGGAGTTACTCGATTGAAACATATCATTAGCATACATACACGTTTTTATTCCTAAAAATTGGTTTAGTGATTATATTATGTGCCGGTAATCAGGCACGGGAGATACCTCGGGAGCTGTAGACCCGGACCGGGAAGAAGTCATAATCTGCATTTTGAGGTGACATTACAAGTCTTTTTATATATGTTTTGTGAATGCGTGTTGGTGTGGTTTGTTTGTTTACTTGCCTTGTTTGCTACATGCGATGATTGGAATTGTATACCTGCTTGTTCTCACATGCCTAATTTCTATATGAAAAACTGTTATGAAAACTACTTTGGTGATAATGTATGATTATGGGCCGCAGGCCCGGATTAAATAGGGACACATACCATTCACACTTCCCTGAAAGACATAATGTACTTCAACAGAAATGTAAAGTGTAATTAAGAATAAAATACTAAATTCTACTGTGGCGTCGGTTGGTAGCCCCGAGGGAGGGTGGGTACCCTCGGGTCACATTATGCTGTTTAGCATGCCTAGGGGATGTAGGTGCACCCCTGGAAGACTTGCACCGGTTAGGTGTGTCTGAGTGCACCCTCAGGTAGCTAGCGGCCACTTGAGATTTTACAGTGGTTTTTGGCCTCAGAATCTACCCCTTCTGAGGTTCGACATTTGGGTTTCACACCCTGATCTGATCAGATGCGCTACCGAGACTTGACGCACAGTAGAGGGCCCATAATAATAAAGAATAATAATAATGATAACAATAAAATAACGCATTGAGCTCAAATAATACGAGCTATAATACAATAAAACATTTATGTGTTGGCGTGTGATTCTGATTTGCCTGTATGCTGCACTTGTGCTCGTGAGCTACTCACCCTACGAGCACGACTTCACTTTCATGTATACTTAGACTTTTAATGTTCACGGAGTAGGCGACTCACATAATCGCCACCGTTGTGTTTCGGACTTTAGTTAGCGTGCAGACTCACTTATACCTTCGACTCGGAGATCAGACGCAGTCACTTCAGCAGGTAGTTGTGCTTTATCTCTCGGTGGGATCCATAGGGCCATATGCATGATATTTTCTATCTTGAGTATTATTATTATTTTCATCTTCCGCTGCATGTGAAATAACTCGAGATGTCATAAATATTTTATCTTTATATAGGCAGTTAGCCGGAGTTGATTTTGTGATATTATGTCGGCGTGATGCCGTGATGGCTTATTACTTGTTAAGCCGGTTGATCTCATTTATTTTTATGACATCTCGTTGTTAATACATTTTCATGGAAAATGTTTGTATGCCGAAGCATCAGTTTTTGTACCCCGGGGTTTCAAGAGTATTTTGGTAACTCTTTTTCATTTAATTATTTTATTTTTATTTATTTGGGGTACGGGCTTCCACATCCACTTCCCAGCATAATTCTAAAGCTTTCCGTGGAAGCCCAAGTCACTCGAATTCGTGCAGGAAACCTTGGAGATTGGAGACCGGTAATGTGACCACCAACAGGAAACCTCAGAGATTGGAGCATAATTCTAAAGCATAATTTTTTTTGGCATCAAAAAAGAAATGTGCAGTAGAAAATTTCTGGAGAACAAGAGTGTAAAACAGCAGAAGTATGAAACCACCAAAACAAGATATAAAAAAGCAGAAGGGTTTGAAACCCCAAAGAGGGTAGTCATGAGGTTACTAACTATAAAATGGAGCAATAATAATATTAACCTCCCAAACAGATATTCCTCAAAGTGTGTAGGTTGCATTCGTAAGCAAGGACCAAGCCTTTATTGTGACCATATTTCTACTGTTTAATCTGTTGGTGCGGAGTCAGTTCGCTTCACTGAATCCGTGATCGGTTATGTGATTAGAGCCTTCGTGGACAAAAACATTTTGGTAGAAATTAAACGGATTGGTTAATATGTACATGATCAAGTGCGGAAGTCTTAATTAAGGAGGGACATCTAGTGTTTGAAGCAGTGGAGATGAAAGATTTGTTCTGCTGGAAATCAATGATCTTGGGGCGTGGGGATGTATGGACTTGCAGGGAGAATGCATGTGATCAAATGGAGGGTGAAGGTTTGTGTAGATCACAGAAGTGAGAGTTTGACTCAACATAGTCTTTGTTGATGAAGAAACAGAAATGAATATGCAGCAACTGTAACATCTTATAACTTGATCGTTTTTGCTTGTATATATTTGCATGCATTGGAAAAAGTTCTTGAATCCGCACACTGTTTGCAATATTTTTTAGGCAACCCTTTCCTCCACATGGAGCCAGCCATTGTTGAATAAAAAAGAAGGAAGAAAACTAGCACCAAATGTGGAATTTAAGCACCCATTTGTGGAAATTTTGATGATCCATTTCTTATATAAAGGGAATGAATTCATCTACAAACACACACAACACACAAAGAGGAAGAGTGTGTGAGGGAAAGGGAGAAAGAAAGAAAGAGAGGGAAGAAAAGGAAGTTTAGTCCTTCTATTTTGAGAAAGAAGAAGTTTAATCCTTCTAAATTTCAGAAGTGACAAAACAGTCCCTCTTATTTGAGTGAGTGACAAAATAGTGGGAGAATACTTTTGGAGTATTTTTGGAAAACACTTGGGAAATACCTTGTGAGTCACTATTTTGGGTAGAACTCTAGGTTTTATTTTGCCCCTAATTATTTTAGGGAAGTCTCTCTTTGTAATCCTACTATTTTTATAGTGGAAGTTTTCTGCGGGATTGAGCTTGTGGATGTAGCCCAAAAGTTTTGGGTGAACCACGTTAAATTCTGTGTGCCATTTTTATTGATTGATCATTATTCCACAAGATAGTACCATCGAGACCCAACAACTGGTAGCGGAGCTGAAGGTTCATGCTTTGTCAGGTATAGGTTGTGAATTAATACACTGTGCAAGTGAGTCCTGTAATAACCTGTATAACATGTCCAAAGCGTTTACTTGATGAGGGACGGGTGTAGGTTCCGGTAGGCAACCCTTTGGCACTAATTGGCTCGGATGGATTAATTAGTGTGCGATTAGCCTTAATCACAGATTAGTGTGTGCTAAGTATGTGCTAAGTAGGGGGCAAGTTGGCATGGTCTTGTTGGTAGAAAGAAAGCTTGAGGTGGAGAGTTGCTTGGCTTGGTGGCAGAAGGGGAGCAAGAGGTGGGGAGCTGCTTTGGCTTGGTGGCAGAAGGAGGGCAAGAGGCAGCAAGTGGCTGCTGAGCCACCTGCTTGCCTTAGCCTTATCAGCCCCAAACAAGCACCTCACCCCTCATTTGTGCCAAAATCGTGAGAGAAACTCAGGAGAGAAGGACTCAGCCATTCTCAAGGTTTTCTCAAGACTCTTGCACACAAAGGAAGTGGTAAGTGAGCTGGGTTGGAAATCTGGTTTGTTTGGGTGCCAAATGGTTAGCTAGGTGTGCTGTAGGCTTGGACAGTGCACCAACTTGGTTTTGTGGGAAGTCTAAAGTTGGGATTCTATGAGTTTAAGTTGTGTGAAGGTTGTTGGTTGCGTGGGGGTGTTAGCTGAATGAATTGGTGCGCAATTGTCTTGTGGGAGGCCAATTGGTGCACCAATCGTACAGTAGGCACCCGTAGGTGACCTAGTGGCCCAGCTGGTGCACCCTTGGTCCCCTGGCTGGCCTACTGGCGAGCCAAAGGGTACACCGAGGGACTAAGCACTAATATGTGAATGTTTCTTAGTTGATGCTTTTTTGTCCAAGTGCTATTATACTTGATGCTAATGTGATTTTATGTGTGGGCAGGAGCTAAAGCTCAAGGTGCATCAAAGGAGGGTGAAGGACCCAGTGAGGTCTAACTTTGTGTAAGTTGGGTTGCATACTTGTGGTTGTTGATGGTGCACATTTGTTGGTTGATAACCCCAACGTGCTTGTGGTAGCACCAATAGTGGGGTGCTTTATTGTGGTTATGCCTTGGCTTATATATATACGAACCCGATAATCGGGCTATGCATTGCATGCATAGCACTTGCATTCATTGCATTTGCACTATATGTGGAGGCGGGGTGTGTGCTGGGCGCTGTGCTTGGTTGTGGCAGCAAGTCACGTGCACTTCCCGTGACTTCTGGTAAGCCTCGTACGTGGGGCTGTGGGTTAAGGAGTAACACGGTGAGCAGGGCTGTCAAACCTTGCAAGTAGGCTCAGTACACACACCGGACAGCTTACCCGTGGGCTGATCACGGCGGCATCCTGAGAAGTATTGTTGGTTGTTGTTTCCTGCTTATGTGTATCGTTTCTACTTACTGGTATGACCATCCTCTTACTGAGTCATGGACTCACCCCCCCTTTCTTTCCACCCCTTGTTTCAGGAATAGGAGAGCAAGACGGGCTTGGTGTGGGTAGACCCGAGTGGTGCGTTTTGTAGATGATGGGTACTTAGCCAATCCTGATTTTGCGTGTATATATAAATCAAAGTGAATTGGCTTAATAAACGATACATGTAGTGCCCCACTTTTGTAACTTAAATGATGTATACAAGAGCCGGCTGTTTGACCTTGAATTCGAATTCCTTACAGTATTGTTAAATTGTTGCTCGTTGTGTGATGATTGCCTCTGCCCATATAGCCAGCCTCTGCCTGGCGTCAGGTGTAGGCCTTTGGGTGCCCTGCGCTAACCCCATGGGTGAGCCGGATACCTGGCCGGTCACGTATTGACGGGGCGTGACAATTTTGGTAGCGGAGCATGGTTTAATTGCTGTTAAGGGGCCTAGGCTAAAAGTGATGCTATAGGTTGATACCCATCAGTAGAGACCGTGGGATGGTGAGAGCTGATTTTAAAGTGTTGGTTTTCTTGTACCTTGTGTGCAGGTAAACCGTCAAAGAGGAAATCGGGAAAGGAAGTATTTGCTGATGTTGTTGCCCCGGATGTGCAATCCGTACAGGATGCCCAGGATGTTGATGACGAGACTTATGTTCCGGGGGCGGCTAGTGATGAGTTGCCTAGTGAAGCAGAGTACTCAGATGCATCTCAAGAAATGCCATTAGAGGTGCTGAAAGCTGGCTTGCACGGTGTAAACCGGGCTATCGAGGAGCTAACAGAAATAGTGGCTGATAGGAGGCAGGATGAGGGAAGGGGCCAGCAAAATCAACAAGGCCAGCAAAGTCACAGCGATCCTCCGTTGCTTACTTTTATGAAGCTTGATCCACCAATATATACGGGTGCTGAACATGAAGACCCACAACGGTTTCTGGAAGAAATTTGAAAGTGCTGTGAGGTAATGGGATGTACTGATCACAGAGCGGTAGGGTTTGCTGCCTTTCGGTTGAAAGAGGATGCTAACAAGTGGTACCAATCTAAGAGGAGAGAAAGGCTGGCTGGTGCAGAACCCTTGACATGGAGCGAATTCTCCGAAATGTTCCTAGCACGGTTTCTGCCTGAAAGTGTTAGGGATAAGAAAGCATATGAGTTTGAGTCTTTGAAGCAAGGGGACTTGACTGTGACCGAATATGACTCAAAATTCACAAAGTTGTCTAAGTATGCTATGCACTTAGTCCCAGATGAACGGGGGAAAATTAAGAGATTTATTCGTGGGTTGAAGACCTCTATCTATAACTCTGTGGTTGCACATGATTTTCTCTCGTATGCTGCTGTAGTTGATAAGGCGAGGGCAACTGAAGCAAGGGCCCGTGAGGATAGTTTTGAGACTATGAGTGTTAAGCGGACCAAGCAGGAAGGCTTACAAAGTCAGCAAAGCTTTACTGCTGGTGCTGGACAGTTCCGGGGAAGAGGAAAGGTGGGCATGTGGGGAACTTTGCCGAGAGCAAAATTCCAAGGCAGTTCAAGCTATCGTGCCCCAAGTGTTGCTGTGAATCCAATGGTCCCTAAAAATAGTCAATTCAGAGGTACACAAAGTGCACCAATGGGATCCAATAATCAATGCTATAGGTGTGGCCGGTTGGGCATATGGCTCGAGAATGTTTGGCGACCCAAAATCTATGCTATACGTGTGGGCAGTCGGGACATGTAGCTAAGGAGTGTCCCATTGGACAACCATCCGTGGCGTCTAGTATGGCCTCACCACCACCTAGGCCGCAACGGGCTGATAGCCAGTCATCATTCCGAGGCAGAGGAGGTGTTGGTCGTGGATCAATTGGTAGAGGGAGTAGCTACCAACCGGGCCAGGGGCAGGCTCGTGTGTTTTGCATGACCCAAAAAGATGCTAAAGCCTCCAATGCTACTGTGACAGGTATAATGAAAGTTAATTCTTGCCCTGCTTTGTATTTAATTGATTCGGGGTGTACGCACTCCTTTGTTAATTCACATTTTGCCAAGTACTTTGAGGAAGCACCTAGCAATCTGGGTAGTCCGTTGGCTGTGTACACACCTCTGGATGAGCGTGTTTATGTGGATAGGGTGTACCAAGGATGTGATATCTCTGTGATGGATCGTTATATGCCAGCAGATTTGTTGTTGTTACCAATGGAAGATTTTGATGTATTACTGGGCATGGATTGGTTGACCCGGTATGGTGCCCGTGTCGATTGTGTCAACAAGACAGTGAAGTTTCAGCCCACTGGGGAGACAGAATTTATATTTCAAGGGAAGTTCATCTCACCCCAACCCCAAATAATTTCTGCGGTGAAGGCAGCTCGGGTGGCGCGACAAACAAACTGCTTGTATTTGGCATCGGTGCAAAGTGAAGGTGAGCAGAAAATTTCAACTGATCAAGTTTCTATTGTCAATGAATTTCTTGATGTTTTTCCTGAGGATTTGTCGGGATTACCACCGAAACGTGAAATTGAGTTTGGTGTTGAGCTTGTGCCGGGGGCAGAACCCGTATCAATTACACCATATCGAATGGCCCATACTGAGTTGCGGGAGTTGAAAACTCAACTGCAGGATTTGTTGGACAAAGGGTTTATCAGACCTAGTGTGTCCCCGTGGGGAGCTCTTGTTTTGTTTATCAAAAAGAAGGATGGCACGATGAGGATGTGTATTAACTATCGGCAATTGAACAAGCTGACTGTTCGAAATAAGTATCCACTGCTCCGTATCGATGATTTGTTTGATCAATTGCAGGGGGCGAAGCATTTTTCGAAAATTGATTTGAGGTCAGGATATCATCAGTTGAGAATCAACGAGGAGGATGTCCGAATAACAGCTTTTCGAACACGGTATGGGCATTACGAATTTTTGGTGATGCCATTTGGTCTGACCAACGCACCTGCGGCATTCATGGACTTGATGAATTGGGTGTTTAAGCAATACCTTGACAAGTTTGTGATTGTATTTATTGATGATGTACTGGTCTACTCTAAAACTAAGGAGGAGCATGAGATACATTTGAGAACTGTGTTGCAAATCTTACGGGAACAGAAATTGTTTGCCAAATTTTCTAAGTGTGAGTTCTGGTTGGAAAGAGTATCATTCTTAGGCCATGTGATATCAGCTGATGGTATTGAGGTAGACCCACAGAAAGTGGAAGCAATTGTAAAATGGCCGAGGCCGACCAATGTGACAGAAGTACGGAGTTTCCTTGGACTGGCAGGTTACTACCGTCGTTTTGTCGAGGGCTTTTCCTCTATCGCCGCACCATTGTGTGGACTGACTCAAAAGAAGAAACAATTTGTGTGGACTGATGCTTGCGAGGCTAGTTTCCAGGAGCTGAAATACAGGTTAACCACAGCACCAATACTTGCATTGCCTAAAAAAGATGGTGTGTATACCGTATATTGTGATGCGTCGAGGGTCGGCTTGGGCTGTGTTTTAATGCAAGATGGTAGGGTGATTGCTTATGCGTCCCAGAAACTTAAGAAAAATGAAGAGAACTACCCGGTGCACGATCTTGAGATGGTAGCAGTGGTGTTCGCTTTAAAAATTTGGAGGCATTATCTGTATGGGGAGCCTTGTGAAATCTATACTGACCATAAAAGTTTAAAGTACATAATAGAGCAACGAGACTT
This sequence comes from Turnera subulata, assembly GCA_028386065.3. Taxonomy (NCBI): domain Eukaryota; kingdom Viridiplantae; phylum Streptophyta; class Magnoliopsida; order Malpighiales; family Passifloraceae; genus Turnera; species Turnera subulata. Next base: position 11,865 of record JAKUCV010001075.1, on the reverse strand, counting down.
AAACTTGAGGCAACGAAGATGGGTTGAACTACTCAAAGATTACGACTGTGTTATTAAGTATCACCCGGGGAAAGCAAATATTGTAGCTGATGCCTTGAGTCGGAAATCTGTTGGTAGTTTAGCACATCTTAGTTTGGACAGAAGATCCTCAGTCAGGATATGGCACAAGTTAATGGACCAAGGCTTGGAATGTGCGGTAGCTGAATCGGGAGCATTGTTGGCACATTACCAAGTGTGTCCCATCTTAAAGGAAGAGATTACCAAAGCACAAGAAGAGGACTCAGAAACAAAGCTGTGGAAAGAGAAGGCTGCTTGGGGGGAAATGCCGGGATTTATTGTTTCGGATGATGGCATTCTAAAATTTAATTCAAGGATGTATGTTCCTGATGTTGGGGGGTTTCCGCAATAAGCTCTTGGGTGAGGCACATCAGACTCGATATACTATGCACCCAGGTTCCACCAAGATGTACCATGATCTTAAGCAACACTATTGGTGGAACAATATGAAACGAGATGTGGCAGAATATGTAGCTAAATGTCTCACTTATCAGAAGGTTAAAGGAGAACATCAAAAAGTGCCAGGATTACTCCAGCCATTGCCTATTCCAGAATAGAAATGGGAGAAAATTACTATGGATTTTGTTGTGGGGCTGCCTCGAACAGCCGGTGGATTTGACTCTATCTGGGTGATTGTGGACAGATTAACAAAGTCTGCTCACTTTCTTCCGGTGAAAACTACTTATAACTTTGCCAAGCTAGGTCAAGTTTATATTGATGGAATTGTGAGGTTGCACGGTGTGCCGGATTCGATAGTTTCTGACCGAGGACCACAGTTCACATCTAAATTTTAGTGCAGTTTCCAGGAAGCAATGGGAACCCAACTTGACTTGAGCACTGCATTTCACCCACAAACTGACGGACAGAGTGAACGGGTGATACAAATTTTGGAGGATATGTTGCGGGCATGTGTGCTAAATTATGGGGACAATTGGAGCAAGTACCTCCCGTTAGTGGAATTTGCTTATAACAACAGTTACCAATCTACCATTGGCATGGCACCGTATGAAGCTTTATATGGGCGAAGATGCCGCACACCAATATGTTGGGATGAGGTAGGAGTAAGGAAGTTGCTCGGTCCAGATATTGTTCAACTCACTACTGAAAAAGGTGAGAATTGCCCGCGAAAATTTGGTTGCTGCCCAGAGTAGACAGAAATCTTATGCAGACAATAGAAGACGGGACTTAGAATTTTCGGAGGGGGATATGGTGTTCTTAAAAGTTTCCCCTATCAAGAAAGTTATTCGGTTTGGAAAGAAGGGTAAACTAGGACCCCGCTATGTTGGCCCATTTGAGGTACTTGAGAGGGTTGGCCCGGTGGCATATCGGCTTGCACTTCCACCAAAATTAGCGGGAGTCCATCCGGTGTTTCATGTGTCCATGTTGCGGAAATACATACCTGATCTAACACACATACTCACTCCGTAGGAAGTCCAATTGGGGGAAAAACTAACCTATGAAGCACAGCCTATCCAGGTCATTGATAGACAAGTGCGCAGATTGCGGAATAAAGATATAGTGTCTGTTAAAGTTATTTGGGAAGACGCTACAAGGAAGGAAGCTACGTGGGAATCGGAACAGGAAATGATGCACAAGTATCCGCATTTATTCTCAGGTAAATTCGAGGACGAATTTTATATAAGGGGGAGGTGATGTAATAACCTGTATAACATGTCCAAAGCGTTTACTTGATGAGGGACGCGTGTAGGTTCCGGTAGGCAACCCTTTGGCACTAATTGGCTCGGATGGATTAATTAGTGTGCGATTAGCCTTAATCACAGATTAGGGTGTGCTAAGTATGTGCTAAGTAGGGGGCAAGTTGGCATGGTCTTGTTGGTAGAAAGAAAGCTTGAGGTGGAGAGTTGCTTGGCTTGGTGGCAGAAGGAGAGCAAGAGGTGGGGAGCTGCTTTGGCTTGGTGGCAGAAGGAGGGCAAGAGGCAGCAAGTGGCTGCTGAGTCACCTGCTTGCCTTAGCCTTATCAGCCCCAAACAAGCACCTCACCATGTCAGGCAATACTTCATTAAAAGAGACGAAGAGTTGGGGAGGGAGGGGGACATGGTTTCCATCATTAACTCTTAATTATTACATTTCCAAACTCCATGTCACACATTCAATTAAAAGTAGTGATAATTTGAAAGATATTTTCGGGAGAGAAAAGAGATTTGCCAATATAGAATGTATGTCTTACTTATAAATAAATAATTTTACAGTATAAGATATTAGAATTTCATTTGTCCCCTAATTATTTTCATATTTTCAAAATTCTTTTTTTATTTTTATTACAATCAAATACATATTTCTCAACACATGTAAGCAAATAATCATTAATTTAATAGCTCATTGTCAATTTAGATACATCTTTTTCTATACTTGACTAAATTCAGGTCCATTAGCTGATTGGAATTACCTTGGAAATGCATTTTCATCACAGGGAGAAAACAATCACATTGCTATTACTTAATATATTATATGGTTTAGTTAAATATTAATGTTAAGATATAAATTTTTGGACAAAGTCATAAATTAAATATGTATGAATATAAACATTTGTTATCGTCAAAATAATTTATTCATGGCACTTGGGTTAAGCAATTAGTTCTGATCAAGACCAAAATTGAAGCCCATCTTAATCCTTTTTTTCTTCCCCAGAATATATAGCAGATATAAGTTGAAGTAGGAATAGACTCCTACAGTCATCCTGCTAAGTGGTGCAGATTAGGTGACAAAAACACCAAAATTCAATGAGATTACATGGGTTAGCTAGGGAATGCCATATATATATGTAGCCTATATATATTTATGCGTGTGTTTGTAACCTGTGCACTTGTAATAATGCTATAAATTAAGGTCGATCCAGCTGCTAGTTTGGTGTTAAGAGTTTCCGTATCTGGAACAAAGAAGGAGTGCCAGCCATCAGTGTACGTAATTAACATGATATTTGCATGCAGGTTATGCAGCTTCAAGTTAAAAAATAAAATAAGGCATCAAGAACCAAAATGGTAAATTGGAAACACAGGGAGAGTAGTCAAGGATGAAAGAAGCTATTCAAAGCAATTATGATGTCGCCAACCGAACGTACGAGGTCGATAAAAAACATGCTATGTGTGTGCATAGTAGTAATTGTCAGTCCACGTAGGTACCATTTATTAATTAAGACATCGTTGGTGCCTGTGGGCTATTATAAATTGAGTGGGAATGAAGAGAAGAAATGCAAGAAAAAATCAAGTATATTCCGAAAGAATTAAGAGAGAAAAACAAAAGAAAGAGCAACAACAAAAAAAGAAAGATGGCAAGTAGCAAGCAGGTGGTTAGTTTGGTGGTGATGGTGGTGGTGCTTGTGGTTGCAGCCAACTTGGCTCATTCTGCTGTTGGTATACGTGAGATTAATAATCCTGCAGCTGGTGTGTCAGATGTGGAAGTGATGATCATCAGGTTGCCGCTATTACTAATAGTTTGAAGAATAATTATCCCTTGTCTAATATCATGATGATGCTCCGTGGTGGACGACTTCCCCATGATCAGAGGCTTACTTGCTTGCGTCCCAACGCGCTTTGTTCGCTAGATGGCCCTCCGTGCTGCAGTGGTGAATGCGATGTGGGGTTCGTTAGCCAAAATATAGGGGTGTGCCCATCAAAATAATGTAGTATTGGAAATGAATGCCTGGCGATTCAATGAGATCACTACATTGATTGTTAGGGAAGTGATCATAATGTTATATCTCTATGTGTTTGTGTGTGTGTGTGTGTACACAGTGGACGTGCAATAATCCTATAAATTAAGGTCCAGCTACTAGTAGTTTGGATTCGAGTTCCTGTGTGTCTGGAACGAAGAAAAGTTGTCCGAAGCAATCAGGGGCATGCTATGACATTGCCGGGTACGTACATATGCTTCTATGTTGTGATGTGGTTGAATAAATAAAAAAAAGTGTACGTATTGTCTTTGTTTATTCCTTTATCTTTTTCTGAAAGCTTCCATTTGGTAATTATAAAGATAAGGAACCACACAAGTTATAAGGCCGCATGCATGAGATACGAGGCGGTCAGGCAATACTTCATTAAAACACAAATCTGGTATTAATTGAAGCATATAATTATAACTCATCAACTTTATGGAAAGAGATTTGCAACAAATTGAACTCCAAGCGCTGGGATAACCACAACAAAATCATAGAAAAATTATATATGGATGACAGTATTTCTTTTTTTATTTATATAGATTTTATTCATCGACAAAATATGTAGAATAGAGTAGCTAGCAGATTTAAGTTCGCGGATATTGCTACAGGAGAAAATTCACACAGGATAAGAAGAACAAATTGCAGCACAAATGAAACTGAACACAGATATAGATGACAGTATTTTATGCTGCTGTTTGGACTATATATATGGTTGATGAGGAACAGTTTGGCGTTTGACGGTGATGCTGCGAAATTTGGAATTAGCTTGAGATCTCATCTTGTTTAGAGCTACGATTTGGATCAGAACTAAACAGGATGCTTTTCATTATAATTTGTGTGACGTACTTAGTAACGCCGAGGTGATGCAAGCATGGCATGGAGTCAAGTTATCGGTTGTCTTTCATTTTATCATGTATTATTTGCACCTACCGTGTTTTAGCAGTGTGGTGCTGTCTTTTTACCATTTTTTTTTGGTAAGAATTTAGTTTTCAATATTTGTTGTATAGCCTGATATTGATCATTTGTACCTCGTGTTATGATTGAAACTTAATAAAGTCACTCGTTAGTATATAAAAAGAAAATATAGTTTCCAGAATTATGTAATCACTCGTCCAAAAGCTAAACAAAGTAAATAATTAATTCTCGGTTATCAAAAATACGTTCAGAACTTTTTTTGCTTTGCCTGCATAGGAATTTGACATACAGGTTGTGAGTGAGATACCTGTCTCGAGGGTGGATTAAAAATCTAGAATCACAAGGTTCAGTTGCATAATTACCTTTGGCAAAACATTGTAAAATCGTGTATGTCCCTTCGACGCTTGGAGGGTAGTCTTTAAAAAAAGTATGCTATATCGCCAAGTAGAACAAATGCATGAAAAAAAAAAAAAACTGGAGAACTGATGAGAGCCTTTCCTCCACGGATTGTGGAGGAATAGGAAGTGAAACCTTCGGGTTTTGATTTCGGAGTTGAAGAGAGGAGGTGGTGGCGAGCTGGTGTCCACTGATGAGTGTAAGGTAAGATGGTAATTATAGCCCATGGGTCATGTATAGCTCTGGGCTTACTTTGAATGGTCTTCATCTCACCGGACTTTCAGATTTGACTTAATTATGTGGGCGTGAAGATGGGTTGGTTATTGTTGGGTTGTGTTAAATTGAAGATACACTCTCACAAGTCACTCAAATTCATGCAGGAAACCATGGAGAGATTAGAGACAGGTAATGTGCAGTAGAAAATTTTTAGGGTAATTAAATCAGTAGAAGTAGGAGTATAAATATGAGGCCGTATCCATAGTGTAAAGCAAGCGTGGACTCTATCCTAATTACAAATCTGTTAAATTTTAACCAAATCAAGGGTGAACCATTAATTAATCAGAATTGACACTTTTGAAAGGCAGAGGCACTCCAAGACCCATGAAATCCATCTAGAGCTGAATCCCATGGCAACCAATGCTTGTGAAAGATAAGACCAAGATTTTGAATCAAATACTTTTTTGAAATCAATCTTCTAAATAACTGCCCTTGAAGGTGCCTAATTACGAAATAGTTCACACTTTGAAGAAAAATAAAACCTTTGAGTTAATTAATGGTTAAATCTGGGTACAATCCAGATGCTGCGCCGTTCTTTCAGCTTGTAGTCATGCTAGACTTGTTTCTGAGGGTCGTAGACTTTTCTAACAGATGGGAAAAGATGCTTATGGTTGTTGCAAGAGGCAAGTGAAATTATGAAAAACATGCCAATGGAATCCAATGTCAATTTGTGTTTGGGGTGCTCTTTTGAACTCTTGTAGAACGCACAAATATACAGCTATGGCCGACGAACCCGCCTGTTCCGGAATTCTTTGAAACCTGATGCGTCTCTTGCCGAAATCCACAGTCAATTTGCCTCAGTTCCTGTTGACGCTTGGCCATATATAACGACTGCCTTCTTTTTTCAAACAGAGCTTTTTTTGATGAAATACGAGATCTTATTAATCAAAACCCGTGGATACCGATAGTCATAATAGGGTGACTATAAATCCGGTATACCAGTAGGCAGCAATACAAAAACCATAGCAATTCTACCTATACATTGATTCATTACGCTACATCCCAAACCGCCGTAGCTAACACGCTACATCCAAAACCGAGCTAATTTACTCCCAGCGCCATGCCAAGCTTCAATGCTCATTGGGTTGATAAGAGTAGCCGCAAGATATTCAAACAGGGAGGCTCTTTCAAACAGAGCTAAAAAGAGCCTCCCTATCCCCATTGTCACCGGATCGTTTCTCTTGGAATCCTAACTATCATAAGGCGTACACGGTCAAATCAGGGTACATGGTTCTGCAGCTTCTTTGTTGGCTAGACTATTCATATCGATTAGCTTCAAAAAAAAAAAAAAAAAAAACCCCCTCACATATTTTCAATCTCAATCCATTACTTCCTAATATATATGCTGGAGGCGACAGATGGGAGGATGCTGCAAGGGTGAGAACCTCAGCAAGGGAAAGAGGTCTAAAGAAAAATCCTGGGCAGAGTTGGATTGTGGTGTAAGTAGAAATGTTTATATGTTCACAGCAGGAAAAGACGTGTGCAAGAGGGACCAGAAGAAGTCTAGCTATGGGCTTCTTCAGGAATTAGCATGCCAATCGGAGGGTGAAGGTTGAGTAGATTATATATAGCAGTGAGTGTATGACTCAACAGAGTGTTGATGAAGAAACTGAAATGAATATACAGGAATTGTAACATCTTTGCTTGAGCATTTTTGCTTGTATATTTTTGCATTGGGCCAAACTAAAGTTGTTGAATACACGCTGTTTGCAATTGTTTCTACCATGGTTATCTTATATCTCCGCTATCTCGATCATTTCTATAATTAACGGATTTCTTAGCATAAAAAAAAAAAAAAACAGATTTCTGCTACTTTCATGCTTAGAGTAATCCAGAATTCGGTAATAAACAACTATAAAACACGTCCCTCGAAGGAAATCCATAGAATTGTGATGAAGATAAAGACATATTAGGCATGGCAACTTTGCAAGGGAGACAGTGATAGCAACAAGTCCAGAAAAAGACAACTAGTAATTGAAGGCTTAGAATTGCTCTGTCTAGCTTCAAAATCCATGATGCAATAACCTAGAGAGCGCAAGCATTAATATTGAATTCAGTCACCCTCATAAGTACAGTCGTCGGTTCTCCAATGTCCATCCCCTGTGGTTCATCTGCTAGACGATCATAGCCTTCAGTTATCTCCCATATTTGTCACATAGTAGTATTTAGCAATATTATGTAAATGGTAGTCTCATTTCCACAAATAATTCAACATAGTATATATATGCACAAACAAACATGAAGTAATTGTAAAAGTACAATACTACGAATACGATGGAATGAAGCAGCTGCTAGCTATAATTTCACCGACCGAGGTCGATAAAAACGTGCTTTGCGTTAGCATAAAAAAAAAAAAAAAAGTGCTTTGAGGGCATCGTTTATCAAGACATCATCGGTGGGCTAGCTAGCTACCCTACCCTCTGATTCCATATTCAAGTGAGCCAGAAATTATATGATGCTTGCCAAGGGGACAAAAAAATTGCTGTATTGATGTGAATGCCGAGCGAACAAATTGTCGGCAAAACAAATGTTAGAGACCTCTCCATGGGTAAATTTTTGGTTGAAATGGTAACTTGACATAGTATTTGAATCTTTTTGGATACATCGGAAAGTGATAAAAGAGCAGAACACTAATAAGAAACAAAGAGACTACAAGCGCTCATGCGCCACACCAGCAGCATCAGCCAGCAAGAAAGGTAGAACAGATGCTGGAGCCGACTCCCACCAAACCCACCGATCAACCTGCGAAGCACCAAGTTTAGCCAACGCATCTGCACACGAGTTGTCTTCCCGCAAGATATGCATGAACACACACTGCCACCCCCTAGCTCGAATGGAACAAATATCAGAAATAAGTGCATAGCAGGGGTGGACAACAGGGACCGAACGCACCAAGCAAGCTAGTGCTTCCTGAGAATCAGATTCAAGCACAACATGCCTATAACCACGACTCCAAGCAAGCAACAACCCATACCGAATCGCCATTAACTCAGCAACCATGACGGTACAACAGCCTAATGAGGATGAAAAGCCGCCCAACCAGCCACCAAACGCATTGCGAATAACCCCCCTAGCACCAGCACGATCTGGATTGCCCAAATAACTCCCATCAACATTGACCTTCACCCAGCCCTCATCCGGACACCACCAAATAACCCATCTGCTACCAGTCACCACTGGAGCGCCTCGCTCAGTAGACCATGCAGTGGCATACTCTTGCGCCAGGCGACGAGCGGCATCCACAAGCACAGGTGGATAAACAACAACCGCATCAAAGACTGCCCGATTTCGGGCACCTCAAATCCTCCACAACACAACCACCAAAAGACTAGGAACAAGACCCGAACCCATGTTGGAAGCATAGGAATCCACCCAAGCCACAAACGGGGCTGTAAAGAAAGCATCTCCATCAGCCACAGACCCAAAAAGAGCCCAAACAGCCCGTGAATGGGGACAAAACCGGAACAGGTGATCCAAATCCTCATCAACCAACCCACACCACGCACAACAAGCCGACTGCGACATACCCAAGCGCCGTCGACGCACACCTGTAAGGAGCCGCTCCCATCTAAGTAACCATAAGAAAGACAATAATTTGGCAGGTAATGGCAGACGCCACAACCATGCCCACTGCAAAACCACAGGTGACACCTCACGACGATGAACAAAACAATTATAAGCTGATCGCGCAGAATAGACTCCATCAGACGATGGCAGCCAGGAAACAACATCAGCAAATAATGCAAACTGAACCAAGGGTATAGCACGGATACGGGAAAGAACTGCAGGAGGAAGAATGCCCGAAACCACAGCACATTCCCATTCCCGATTGACAATCACATCAGACACCAATATGGACTCCAACCCTACAGGCACCGCTGGGACCACCTCTGCCAAAATACAATCCCCAACCCACTGATCAAACCAAAAAGAAATAGCATCCCCAGAACCAACCCGACAAAAAAAGCCAGCCCACAGTGCATGCATGCTGCGAACCACCCCCTTCCAAAGAACAGAAGCAGCCACTGGAGCATCACGGGCCAAAATACTATCACTGGACAAATATTTAGCACGTAACAAATGGACCAAGGTTTATCAACTCGTTGCAAAATAGCCCAACCTACTTTACCAAGCAACGCAATATTATTCAGCCGTGCCCGGTGAATACCCAACCCGCCACGGGACTTGGGCCGAGTAACTACCTCCCACGACAGGAGATGCACCCCAGGAGTGACGCCTATAGACCACAAGAAATTGCTGGCAACTCAATCAATAGAGTCACACAAGTACGAGGGCAGCCACATCGCCTGCATAGTGTACAAAGGAATAGCCGAGACGGTGGACTGCACTAACACCATCCGGCCCGCCAAATTAAGATGCTTAGCCTGCCAACTAGACAACCGCCGCTGGATACTATCAACCAAATACTGATAAGTCTGCCGGTGCACCCGCCCATGCAACAAAGGCATAACCAAATACCGGCCAAGATCCTAGACCACTGGCATGGCAAGAACATGACTGATACGAGAAACCTCCTCATTAGCAACAGATGGCGCCACAAATAGGCGCGACTTAGACGTATTAATCATCATTCCCGAGCAGTCACAGAACTCTTGTATGACCGACAACACCAACTGAGCCTGAGCAACAGATGCTTCCGCAAATAACAAAACATCATCGACAAACAAAAGGTGGGAAAAGACTGGGCCCCGCCCTGAAGACCGAACCGGCTGCCACAGACCTGCCTGGACCTGGTGCTCAATCAAAAGAGACAAGCGCTCCATACAAATAACAAATAAATACGGCAAAAGAGGATCCCCCTGGCGCACCCCACGCTGACTAGGAAAAGATGTAATCGTTCACCATTCCATAAAACAGAGGACGACACCGACGACACACAGTACATAATTAAATCCACAATAGAAGGTGGAAAGTGAAAAAACTCCAAGAAATTGCAAAGAATTGCCCAACTCACCCGGTCATAAGCTTTGGCAAGATCAATTTGAATTGCCATGGAGGACCGGCCACAAGGACGTGAGCGTATGGTGTGCAACAACTCCTGAGCCACAATAATATTATCCCTAGTACTTCGACCACACAGAAAGCTGGACTAAAATGGACTAATAAGAGTATCCAAGAGGGGCCGAAGCCGATTAACAAGCACCTTGGAAAGAACATTATACGGCACATTACAAAGGCTAATGGGACGGAAATCACCAACCACCACTGGAACATCTATCTTGGGGATCAGTACCACAAGAGTCTTAGTCAGTGTAGCATCAAATGTCCCCGAAACGAAAGCTTCCCTGACCAAACTAGTAAGGTCATCCCCTACAGTGGTCCAGAATCTCTTAAAGAACAATGGTTGGAAACCATCAGGTCCTGGTGACTTATGATTCCCCATCCACCGCAAAGCCTCCCAGACCTCATCCTTCTCCACTCACCGTTGAAAGCTCAACTGATCCGGCACTGACATGACAGCCCTTGGCATCAAATAAGACGGCACCGGGCCTACATCCGATCGGGACCCAAAGAGATCCCTATAAAAGTCACTCATTGCACGCTTGATAACCCTTGCATCAGAACACCATTAATCCCCCACTCGGAGAGACTCCACTATTTTGCGATTGCGGTGCTGAAGGGTGGACAAATGATAAAAACGCATGCAACGGTCCCCCTGAGTTATCCACTGACCCCGAGATTTTTGAAACCAAAGCATCTCCTCCTGGCGCAAAACATCGCTATACTGAGTTTGCAACTGATGCTCGAGTAGCACTAAAGCAGAGGTCGAAAGTTGAGAAATAGCTCTCTGCACACCAGCAATGCGTGCCAACAACCACCTTTTTTGTCGGAAGATATTGCCAAAGATATTCTTCTTAATAGAAAGGGATACCTCCCGAATCTTAGATAATGACCTCTCAAAATACTGCGGATAAATCACCCAATTCGACTGCACTAGAGGGGCATATTCAGCATGTGATAGCCAAACTGCTTCAAACCGAAATGGACGGTGCCGCGGAGGAGCTGACATCCCATCCAGAGCCAACAATAAGGGATGATGATCGGAATGAATGCGAGGCAAGTGAACAAGAGAAGCACGGGAAAGAGCGTCCGCCATTCTATATTAATCACTACTCTGTCCAAGTGAGTACGCAAGGAATCCACATTGTTAACAGAGCGAACCCAAGTATAGGCAGTGTAACGCCCCGAATTTTCATAATTTGATTTTTCCGGAGTTTTCGAAATTTTTATTCCAATTTTGCCCTTGAGGAATTTCCAGATTTTTGGACAAGGGAATAAATTATTTTACCTTGGTTATATCGGAATTAAGTCGATAGTATGACAGGTACGGCCTTCGTTGGAGTTTAATCGGGTTTCGGAGTTGAGAATTAAACCTTGAAGTAGTTTCACCGAAACTACGTCGTTTTGAATACTGTTTCAAAAAAAAAAATTGCGTTGACCGGGCAGGGGGTTGACCCCGCCTAAGCGGACGACGGGTCGTCCACTAGGGCGGCCAAGCCCTAGCCCGAGTCTTCCTCTTTTCT
>JAKUCV010001074.1:16720-46176 GCA_028386065.3 Turnera subulata | reverse complement strand
CGTCCTGCAACTTACCCAGACCCGGCAGAAACTGGACCCGGCCGTTGCAGCTGCGAGGCGAGGCCGCTGTTGGCGTTCGGCTGCGACGGCGGTGCGATGCAGGGGCGGCGAAGGCGAGACCGCAGGCGGCTGAAGCGGCGCCTGACCACGGCGAGGAAGGCGGCGAGAGTTGTAGGCGGCGGCGCATCTGCAGGTGGCGGTTACGGCAGCAACGAGGCGGAAAGGAGGGAAGAGACGGGCGGCTGCTGGTCGTCGTGCGACGACGTGGCGACGGAGACGTGGCGGCGACGGGAAGAGCAAGGGGCGGCGTCTCAGGCGAGGAGAAAGGAGATGGATGGTGGTGGCCGGCGCGGCAGACGGCTCCCCTCTTCCTCCTTTTCCTCCTATTTTTTTTTCACTCATTTTCTTTCTTTCCTTTTTTTTTTCCTTTTTCCTTCTTTTCCCGGTTTCATTTTTCTTCTCTTCTCTCTTTTTTTTTCTTTTCTTTTTCTTCCCTCTTTTTCTCTTTTCCTCTCCATTTTCTTTTCTCTCCTCTCTTCTGCCGGCTTTAAACTGGTTTCCTTTTTTTTTTTTTTCACTATTATGCATGTGAGCTCAAATAATGCAAATCCGTCCATATTACGGACGAGTCCGATCCGGACCAGAAAATAACCGATACCTCCTTAGTTATTTTCCGGTGTGATTTTCCGAGAAATTCCGAAACCCGAAAAATACCAACTTAGGTTCGAAAAATCCGCGGGAAAATCACGAGCGCGGGAAAACCCTCGGTTTCGAAAAACGACTCCCGATTTACCTGGAATTAATTACCCAAGATTAATTCAACAGTAAATCACGGTAAATAGACTTTTACAGTCCGGTAAAAATCCAAAATTTTACCCGGGCTGTTACACGCCTAGCACAGTCACTCACCTTAAGATGCTATGTGGTTGTTTTTTCATAAAATGCAAACTGCTAACTTGCTTTCTAAGTTTAGGAGAGAGAAACTTAATAAGAATTAAATATAGATAAGATTTTTTTCCTTAATTATTTCAAGCACAATAATAGATAATTCTCATGTGATGCGACTAACATAAAAGAACATATACTAAACATTGTAACTAAAAAATTGGAAAAAAAATTAATGTCTTCTTCAAATTATAAGTTGTGTTGAAAAAAAAAACAATTAACGAGACGAAATAAAATATTTGAAGTTTTTTTTTTCTTTTTTTAGTGTCTCCATTATCCCCAACAGTTTTGTTATCTTATCTTAACCATATTAGAATTGTTATCATTGGAAATTCTTAAGAAGAAAATGAAAAATATTAGCTGAATTTAATTATTGGAGGGTTTCTTACTGTATTTAATTCCTTTTGGGTTTTGAAATTCTTGAGAAGAAAAAGATAAATATTAGCTGTATTTAATTATTGGAGGGTTTCCTACTATATTTAATTCATTTTGGGTTTTACTCTCCTTAACTTAAAGGATAAGTAATCCAGCGGCGGATTTAGGGGAGCAAGGGGGGCCAGGCCCGCCCTAGATCCAATGTTTACTAAATATGGAAATACCCCTTCATAAACTGTTAGGTAGCCTGGTGGATGGATGCATTCATCATTGCCATCCTGGAACCAGGATCGAGTCGTAGTATCAACTTGTTCTTCTTATTTTCCCCATTTTTCACATACAATACAATTCAGCCCCTACTAATTTAAAAGTTATTATGTTTTGGTCCCCTTAAAATTTTTTTCTAGATCCGCCCCTGAAGTAATCAATTTGCATTTAATGAAAAAACAACCACATGTCATCTTAAGAGGAGCAACTGTGCTAGGCAACAGTCGCTAGCATTCCTCTAAAATTTATTAGAAGCAATGAGACAATATTACGTTGTGAGTTAAAAGAATATGCCATACAAGTATATAGAAAGGAACCCACCGAGGTATTACAATCTATCTAGCTAGCAAATGTTTGTCATTAGAATGGGGGAAAAGGCAATAATGTGAGGAGCAACATAGTCTGAGGGGACCAAGAACGGAGAACCAGTCATCTCCAAACAATTGCCAAAATTTTACTCAGGAAATTAACCAGGGTAAAAGAAAAGGATAGGAATTGTATGCAAGATTCCACAACAAGAACCTTTAGTGTAAACCCATGTAAGTCTAGGTGAGTGAGAGTTTATCCGAAACCTACGCATAATTTAAGTAGACTCATTTAGGGCAAAAAACAGACAAATACGTAACCATATCGATGGTAATATGGTAGACACAAACAGTATAAAAAAAAAAGAAAGAATGGTAGACAACACTTGTGGAAGTTCAGTGTTATCTGGCGTAATGGAATAACGTCATCAAACGTATGTGATGCAGATAGTTACACTAAGACCATTCGATGTATGAAATATATAAACGAGAAATATTTATAAATGACCAAGATTTTTCAAGTCTTTTATTTTTTGTGTGAAATCTCGAAGTCTTTTCTTTATAAAAGGTAGACTGACTTGAACCATTTCATTAAAGAAAAAAATCCATATCGTGAATCGATTTGTGATGCATGCACAGGAGCTATATATATATATGACTTCAAAACGACTGGATGCGTCTTCAAGAAGCAGGATAGTTTAGAAGTGTTTTTAAGTAAAAAGTTCAAGACTGAGGAAGGCTAAGTGGCTAAAAGCCAAGAACCTCAAGCTTTGATGAAATCACACTTATGGGCAAAATTCACCTCAAGCATTCTTCTTGCCATGACAAATACTTTCCCAGTTGAGGCATTCACTGCCGCAGTTAAGCCCCTGGAATAACTTCCATACCCCTATGTATGCATGCTTGACATCATAACACTTTTCCTGCAATTGACGTACCACTAAAAAATCATCACTTAACCGCCAGCGACCCATGTGGCGCAGTGGCATAGAGCCTTGGCAAAAGCCAAAGGCACCCTGGTTCGAACCAGGGAAGGCGTGTGTGAGTATCGTTGTAATTAAAAAAAAAAATCACCACTTAATCATCTTATTTCGTCATGGGATCTGGAAATCCATTCTTTTGGGAAGAGGCTGAATCTAGAAAAGCCACACATTTTCTTTGTTTCTTACTTCTTCATATTAAGCAATATTAAATAGGTCCAGAATTTATTTAGGATCGCAGATAGTTTTTTTTTGAGAACATTTGTTTCAATAACCAAAGTTTTGTTTATAAACATGATCATCACGTTCGTATCATTATTTATCTCAGGTCGCCCTTGTCAATGTTTGACATTGCAACATAAGCTACGAGTGTAATAGTAACGAGGAAAGACGAAAGAACCTACACATAAATTGTTGGCAGAGGGATGCATTCCAGGTGTACATTAAGGTCACACTCCACACAACGGTAGAAGGAGTCACTAAATGTTTCAGAAGAACACTTGCAGCACTGAAATCTGCTCTTGTTTTGGGCACCATCCCATAGATCCCATGCCGCGAAAGAATAAAGATTGTGCTCATGGAACTCATGCTTCAGACTGGATGTAAGTTCAGTTGCACACCAGGGATGGAGGAAAAACCGGCACCCGGAACAGGAATACCCAATGTCTGATATCTCTAAGTTATAGACATCGCAATTTTTTTCTTCGCTAGAAAGATATTGTGCAAATAAGCTATGTGGCAGATGATATGATGGTTGTATTTCTTGCTTCGTTTGAAAACATGACTCGTGGAGGAAGAGTTGACAATAGTTGTCAAAGCAACAATACATCAAACCTGAAATAGGCAACTGGCATACACCACAAGGTATTCCATCCTCACTGCTGCATTTGGCCAGGGTGAGTCCTTTGGGGTGATTGAAATATGGATGCTTCTTGGCTTCAGAATTCTTTTCTTTGAAATTCTGATACTGATCATCAGTTAAAAATGCACATTCCACATCAAGAGCATAAAAGCATTCGTAACATTCATAATGGATGTTATTGTCAACATTTCCACATAGACCACACATATATATGGATTTACGCCCTTCTAGAGGGTGTTCATGAAGGTGATGTCTAATAATCTTGTCGGGGAAGTTAGTACAAGATGGATGAAAATGACCGCCGCAGGATCCACAAGTGTACTTTTTACCATGGATCTCCTCTGTACACTCATAGCAGTTCATAACCTCCAATCCTTCTTTGACATGAAAAGTTCACTGATAATCATGATTGTCAATCTGCAACCAATCAGAGAATTCAAGTGTAAAATGCAGGGCATTGAATGTATTTGGTCCATGTACTATGACCACGTTAGAATTAGTAATCACACTCGATTGTAAATAGAAGAATAAAGAGAGACCAGGAAATTGTAAAAAAGAGGAGAGGAGATGCTCTTACCTCATGAGTCTGGGTCGCCTTAACGTCTCTTTTTTGCTCTCATTCTTTGTCCGCCCCTACTGCAGGTTCTGTAGCTTGCAAGTCCTTGCCAACATCTTCCAGGTCATCAGAGATTATACACTCTATATGAGCAGTGAATGGAGCATCCTCTGGACATTCCTCGCAGAAATACAGAGGATAGTTACCGTTTCTTGGTTGCTCACAAGCATAACAATAATACACACCGGAGTCGTCTTCCCGGAATGAGTCCATGAGAGTGAGGGGATGCAAGTGGCACTAATTATGGCCAACCTTTGGCGGTAGAATGCATTTTGGGTGGGCATTGAAGCCACATTCAAAACACACATAGAAAGCACCCTCGCAAAGCTTGTCACACTTGTCGCATGTGTATGTAGACTCAATGGAATCAGGTGGCACAAAGCGATAGAGATCGTGGTGGTGGTGGGATTTGACTCTTAGGGAAGTTGTTTGGCCCGTAAAATTATTATTGGCACACGCCATATGAATACCGAAATCACAAGCTTTTTTACAACACATATACTGTAAGCCAAACGGTTCCCTGTTGCACGCACCACATCTACCCTCCTTCGACGAAGAGACCTGAAGAGGGTGAGGATGATAAGGGTGTTGTATTACCTCCGACACTTGTAAACAGGATATGTGAAGTAACAAGCCGCATAGTGTGCAGCCATAGCGAGAATCATCAGATGAAAAGAGCACATCGCATGCGCTACAGCTTGCATCGGTAATATAAAAGAGGACAAGCTTATGATAAGAGTCCAAGAAATGATCAACTTCTGTTTCCAAGTTGTTGTTCTTGCTCTGGTGATGAGCACAGGTACTCTTTTTAGTCTGAAGTGCACAGTTGATGTCAAGATTGATCCTACACTTCTCACAGCTGTACGTGAAGCCAGAGCCATATCTCCAATAACTTCTGCAACAATTGCAGACGAAACCAGGATAGCTGGCTGTACGGAGGATGAGAGGGTGGCCATCATCAGTGGGGTGAAGGGGAGTACTCTTTAGCCCAGTGGGCAAATCAAAGCATGATTTGTGGATTATGTAATCTTCTTTACAGATGGGGCAAACATAGGTTGGACTGATAAGACTAAAGGATTATCTCCTGTAGGTTAGGTAGTATTGTGATTGTACTATACATCTTGATTGTATATCTCACACTCTTATCTTGAGTAAATATATACGCACTAGGACTGCAGCAGTTGTGCATCCTGTGTACTTTCGTTCATGGTAGCTTAGCCATTTTCTGTTCTTTGTGAAGCCTAAACACCATGTCTACCGCCTCCACTCAATCTTCTACTACTTCCTCTTCTTCTTCTTCTTCTTCCTCTTCTTCTTCTTCCTCATCCTCTTCTCACCCTGCCTCTTTTACTTCCACTGTCCCTACGATTCTTGATTTTTCTAATTTCTTGGTATGGCAAAGCCTGCTTTATACCGTTTTCCAATCTCAACAGGCAACTGGCCATGTTGACGGCTCTTGTGCACCGACCGAAGCCTGTATTCCCTCAGATGATCCTAACACACCACCGCAACCTAACCCAGCCTATGCTCAGTGGAACCAAATTGATAGTACAATTGTGACCTGGATATACACTACTGTTTCACCAGACATCCTTCAACATATTGTTAGACCTGGTTTGTTGCAAACTGCGAGAGATGTTTGGTTGGCGGTGGAAGCTTTGTTTCACTATCATGTGCATGCTAGGTACATGGAGTATAGGTCTGCATTTATTCAGTCTAGAAAGGGGTCTAGGTCCATCTCTGAATATCTTCAATCTATTCGTAGTCTTGCTGATAGTTTAGCGTCCATAGGTCGAGGTTTAACTGATGATGATGTTGTGCTTCAGATTTTGGATGGTTTAGCTGATGAATACTCTGATTTTGTCACTATGATGTCTAATAAAAACCCTCTTCCCTTTTATTATGAGCTTCGCTCAGCCCTTCTTGCTCATGAGTCGCGTCTTGGTAAGGTCAAGGTGTCTTCGATCTTTGTTGATTTTTCACGGGCTCTGTTTGCTTCTTCTCGTGGTCGTGGCAATCGGGGTGGCTATAGTAAAAATCGTGGTGGCAGTGGTGGTTTTCAGCCACGCCCTCCTTACAATTCTAAACCTTACAATACTCAATCCTATAACTCACAATCTTATTCCCAGTCTCAGGTCTCTAAACCCTATCATTCTTCTTTTTCTTCTCCTCGTCCATCTTTTTTTCACCACATCCACGACCTCAATCTGTGCTTGGGCCGGCACCAGTGCGTTGTCAGCTCTGTGACGGGTATCAACACACAGCCAAGCATTGTCCCCAGCGTGCTTCTACTTTTGCTGGGGTGCATGATGTGTCTTCCTTGGGTGCCTCTTCTTCAGGGCCGGTTTGGTACGCTGATTCGGGTGCCACTAGTCACATGACTAGTGACCCTTCTCTTCTTGATTTCTTTTCGGATTATTCTGGTCCTGACTCAGTTCAAGTGGGAGATGGTACGGTTCTCTCCATTACACATATTGGTTTCAAGGTTTTTCACATTGGTGGTTTTCGTTTTCGCTTATGTGATGTTTTAGTTGTTCCTCTTCTTACTAAAAATTTGATTTCTGTCAAGCATTTTGCAACTGACAATAAATGTTTTGTTGTTTTTGATTCCCATGGTTTTTCTGTGAAGGGCACGCACTTCCATCATCGAGACAGATTCGTTGCAGTGATGGTGGCCCATTGTATTCAGTTCGTGTGTCAGCTTCTTCTTCTCCTGTTTTCGCTCTTTCCAGCACACGGGTGTCCTCTACTCTATGGCACAATCGTCTTTGCCATCATGGCACTCCTGTTTTGCAAGAGTTTCTTAAGTGTCATCAGTCTGGTTCTTCTTCAGTTGAAATAAATTTTTGTAATGCTTGTCAGATGGGCAAACACATAGTGTTGCCTTATCCATCTTCTTCTTCCTCTAGTTTAGGTTTGTTTCATGTAGTCCACTATGATGTTTGGACCTCTCCAGTGGTTTCTTTTTCAGGTTTTCGGTACTATTTACTTTTTCTTGATGAGTTTTCTTGTTTTTGTTGGATTTATCCGTTACGTAATAAAAGTGATGTTTTTGCAAAATTCAAGCAGTTTCATGCTGAGCTTACCACACAATTTTCGTTGCATATATGCTACTTACAATCTGATGGTGGGGTTGAATTCTGTAATCGTGTTTTCGACGCCTTTTTGCGTGAACATATGGGATTCTACGTAGAATTTCATGTCCTTACAGCCACCAACAAAATGGGATGGCTGAAAGGATGCATCGTACACTTTTGAATGCCATAAGGTCTGTTCTTTATCATGCACAAACGCCACTGCAGTTCTGGGTCGAAGCTCTACATTACGTTAACTATGTTCAAAATCGTATTCCTCATAGTACACTTCAGTGGTCTAGTCCTTATCAGCTTTTGTATGGAAGTATTCCTAAGGTTGATCTGATAAGAGTTTTTGGTTGTTCTTGTTACCCGCATAATGTCCATCCTACTTTTCATAAGTTATCACCTAGGCCGACAATGCATGTTTTTCTAGGTGTCTCTAGTGTTCATAAGGGGTTCCGGTGCTACAATCTCTCCACCAATCAAGTTATCATCTCTCATAATGTTGCATTCAATGAACAGCAATTTCCTTTTGCCCACCAATCGAGTCCCTCTTCTACACAACCACTTCCTTCTTTTGATCCACATCTAATTTTTCAACTACCCGGTGCACAAGTTTCGTTACCAACCACGCCACCTGATACTCCTCCACCCGGTTCCTTCGTACCTGCCTCTTCTACTTCATCCTTACCCTCTTCTTTTTCCAATCCACACGACATGCATGATTTTCAACCCAAGCCTTTATCCTCCAATGTTTCCTTGACTCCTATCACAACACCAACACAACCTTTACTCTCTTCTCCTGATTCTATGCCCTCATCCTCTAATGATCGCCACACATCGCATACTCCTTCTCCAATAACAACTCCAAACCCGTCTCCTCCTGCCCATTCACCACCTAGACATCCGATGATCACACGACATCATGATGGAACACGCAAACCAATTCAGAAATTAAATCTACTAACCGAAACTTCTAGTCCTGAACCCACCACATATAAACAAGCTTCCAAAGACAGAAATTGGTGTGATGCTATGGGTGAAGAGTACCAGGCTTTGAAAACAAACAATACATGGGTTTTAGTTCCACCTCCACTGGGTCTGAATATTATTGGGTCCAAATGGGTATACAGGCACAAGTACAATTCTGATGGCTCTTTGGAGCGGTACAAGGCGAGGCTTGTGGCTTAGGGGTTTAGTCAAAAACTAGGGGAGGACTATGTTGAAACCTATAGTCCAGTTGTGAAGCCAACAACCATTCGTACGGTGTTGACTTTAGCTCTGTCTCAGGGCTGGTCTTTAAGACAGCTTGATGTCAAGAATGCATTTTTGAATGGCTTCATTCAGGAGGATGTATATATGAGGCAGCCCCTGGATTTGAAGATTCCAAATATCCTTCCTATGTTTGCAAACTTCAACATGCTTTATATGGTTTAAAATAAGCACCTCGTGCTTGGTATTTTCACTTTGCAAGTTTTCTTTGTTCACAGGGTTTTGTGGCCAGCAAGTCCGATGCTTCCTTATTTATATTGAAGTCCCCACAAGGTGTGGCTTTTCTATTGTTGTATGTTGATGACATAGTGCTCACGGCATCAACTTCTTCTCTTCTGCAACATCTTCTTGCTTTATTAAAAAGGGAATTTCCGATGACTGAACTGGGCTCATTGCACTATTTTTTGGGTATCCAAGTTGTTCATGCACAAGATGGTCTGTTGCTTCATCAGGCAAAGTATTTGCAGTCTATTTTTGACTGAGCAGGAGTTTCTGCAATAAAGCCTGCCTCTACTTCGATGCAACCGAAACTGGCTCTTCTTTATATCAAGGCAGTCTTTTGCCTCTTGAAGACCAGAGTTTATATCGTACTATTGTCGGGGCTTTGTAGTATCTAACCTTCACAAGACCTGATATCAGTTTCGCAGTGAACACAGTCTGTCAATTCATGCACAAGCCGACCAATGATCACTAGAAAGCGGTGGAATGCATATTGCGTTATCTGGCAGGTACCAAGCATCAAGGTCTTCTTCTTTGCCCTACCTCCATTTGACATTTTGTTACCTATTCGGATGTGGATTGGGCAGAGTGTTTGGATACTCGTCGGTCTGTTACAGGTTACAGCTTATATTTGGGAACTAACCTGATTTCTTGGTCTGCTAAAAAGCAACATACTGTCTCCAGAAGTAGTGCAGAATCCAAATACAGGGCGCTAGCGAGTACGGTGACTGAAGTTTTTTGGTTGCGCTCGCTTCTCCATAAGCTAGGTTTCTCACCTCAGTTTCCAATTGTCATACACTGTGACAATCTTTCGGCCACCTATCTTGCTCACAATCCAGTGCAACACCAACGAACCAAGCATTTGGAAATCGACCTCCATTTTGTTCGAGAGAAAATTCAGCATGGTCAAATAACAGTGGTTCATGTTGGTAGTGATCAGCAGCTAGCTGATGTTTTTACAAAGTCATTAGGTGTAGCAGCTTTCAAATTTTTGTGTAGCAATTTGTGTGTGGCTAATCTAGCCCCCCTTAAATTGCGGGAGAGTGATAAGACTAAAGGATCGAATAACCCTAATCCTGTAGGTTAGGTAGTATTGTGATTGTATTATACTTCTTGATTGTATATCTCACACTCTTATCTTGAGCAAATATATACGCACTAGGACTGCAGCAGTTGTGCATCCTGTGTACTTTCGTTCATGGACCATTTACCACTTCAGAGCATCCATAACATAGTACTTGTACGTCACTATTGTTGTATTCTGTTTGCTTGAGTATTCCTTCGTTCTCCTCATAAAATGTCAAGTCATGAGAGTGGCAAGAATGCTTGGTAGCCATCTTTTTCTTCTTGGTCGTCTAGCTAGGAGAGTAATTGAGGTTATCATGAAATTAAAGCCTAGTCACTCAAGATGGATTCCTGAAACAGTTTGTTGTTTATTTTTGTCTCTCAAGGAGTATACATATATGGTGGCTGAGAAGTATTAATTATACTGGGTAAATCGCATATATGGGGTCTGTACTGTCTTAGAAGTACCGTTTGGAGGTCTGTACTTTTTTTGTCCCTTTTACGGGTCTGTACTCTTATTTTTATCCCTTTTAGGGGTCTCGGGCAGCGTTGCTGATGACGTGGACTGCCCAGCCAGGAGGTGAGACATACGCGCCCCTTTTTTTGACAAATTGCAGCGCGTGAGGCGCGTGCAGCACACGCTCTATCCACCGTGTCAAGTGGACCCCACTTTTGAATTTTTTTTATTATAAAAAATATTTCTAATTTTCTAAATACAAATTTAATTTATTAAAAATTTTCAACAGATGTGAAAAAAAGAAAGAAACAAATTAAACCCTTACCTTACAAAAATAATTAGCAACAAAATCTTCCATTTCAAACCCTCACTTACTCAATAAACAAAAAATCCAAACCCCTAAATTGAAATTGATGAACCCTAACCCAATGTACATGTTGAAGCCACTGAGATAGACTTTGTAGCAGGTCTTGACGATGTGGACTAGGCACACCCACGGACAGGGACAGATCCAAAAATATTTTCCAGTGTAGGCAAAAAAGTTAAATAGTAAACAATGATCTTACCTTTAAAATTAGACTATAAACGTTAGAACTAATTAGAAGTTACAATTACTAAAAATTACACTATAAATGTTAAAATTAATTAGAAGTTACAATTACTAATGAGCTTGTAGTTGTATTGTTGCAAAAGTAAGAGGGGGTAAGGTCTCAGATTTAAACTCCACCTTCAAAATTGATTGATATAAAAAATTAAATATAACAATTGTTCCCATGTTCCCATATTTTGGTAAATATTGGATAAATTTTTAGATCAAATATATCTTTCTCAATATATTTAATTAAACAATCATTTAATATCTTTCCATATTTGGAAAAAATTAAACAATCACATTTTATTAGTTAATATATTATTTCATTCAGTTAACAAAGGAAAAAAGAGAGCAAACAAAATACAATTGTGAATATATAAATTTTTGGGGGTGACTTATAAATTAAAAAAAACATGAATACGAATTCTTAAAAAAAATACATGAATATGAACATAAGTTAAAAAAATACATGAATATGAATTCTTAAAAAAAATACATGAATATGAACATTAGTTAATACTTAAAAGAATTTGTTCATGACACTAAGATCAAATTATTAGTTTTAATCATTTGTTAGTCCACTTATCACATGCCAAACCCATAAGACAAGATATCCTTGTTTTTTAAGAAAAACATGGAGCAGACTATATAAAAAACTGACATATTTTTCTAAAAAAAAAAACAACTGACATATTAAGACGTACATGTCCAAACTAAAAAAAATAAACTATGCCCAGATAAATTATAGTAAGGGTCTAAAAAAAGAAACTATGCCAATATAAATTATAGTAAGGGTCTAAAAAAGGAAGACTTGTAATAGTAATGAAAGACATTAAACTTAATATCGTAACCGCTATGGCAATCTCAGTGTAGGCAAAATAAGGAATCTAGAATTTTGGAGCTAAAATTTAGTAGGCTAATCTTTTATTATTGGAAACCAGTGTAGTCACCTGCCTACGGTGACTACACTGTGTATCCGTCTCTGCCCACGGATGAGGACGCAGGGGGATCGAACGATATCATGTAGATAGCTTGGGTGTTGTACGTGTTGTGTTCATCTGGGATGTGAAGGAGGAGGAGGAGGAGATGGGTTTGAGGTAACTGGGTTAGTTTAAGAACCCGACGTGGATGAGTTGGGGGCTGGGTGGGGTAGAAGTGACGGGCTGAATCGAGCCAGTGGAGGGGTTAAACGGTAAGATCTGGGTTCTTTGGGGTTATAATTAGGGGACACGAAGGTGGGATGTGGACAAGAATCGTCGGAGTATGGTGGTGTTTTTGGAGTTTCTCCATCTTGTGGAGGCACTGGATGATGGTCTTGGCCAGGGAAGAGTCACGGCAGTGGCAGGCAACGTCGTCGGCGACCTCTTTCCAGTGGTTGGCCTTCAGGTCACGGTGGCAGAGAGCCTACCACTTGTCACAGTAGGCATCGATGAGGGCGGTGGTCTCGTCGTGGAAACAACATGGCGGTGGGAGGTGTTGATTGTTAGTGGATGGCTAAGGCAGTGCCAGGAGAGTCTGGATGGGCTGAAGACGGTGGAAGGCGACGACAACAATGTTGGTGAAGACGCAGGCAGCTTGGCGGAGCAAGGCGATGACTTTCTTGGTCTTCAATTTGAGTTTTCTTTTTCCTTAGTAAAGAGCTCGTCACAGCGTTGATGGAAGGCAATGAAAATTTGTTTACGTTTTTTCTATTGCCGTTGGTTGAAAGCATAAAAAATTAGTTCACATATTTTTTTAAAATTAGAAAATTACTAAAGCATACATATTTTTCTTTTTTAAAAAATTAAGGAAATGAAGTTTTTTAAAAATAATAGTTAGGAAATATATATATATATATATATATATATATATATATATATATATATATATAATATAATGCTTTAGGAAATAATAAATCTTTCTAAAAATATTTGGAAATTTGATTTTTGGAAAAAATTTGAAAGTGGGACCCACCATGTACACTGGGGCATCACTCTCAACCACGTGTAAAGAAAAGCGTACGTGTAATACACCCCAGGCCGGGCAGTCCACGTCATCAGCAGGGCTGCCCGAGACCCCTAAAAGGGACGAAAAGTAGGGGTACAGACCCGCAAAAGGGACAAAAAAAAGTACAGACCCCTAAACGGTACTTTTGAAACAATACGGACCCCATATATGCGATTTACCCTAATTATACTCAAAATCGGATGAAACTGAGAAGAATATATCACCACTACTTCACTGCACTTGGACATGTGCGCAAAGAGTTGACCAAATTAAAGAGGATGATTCCTTCCAGACCCAGATCCAGATCCAAAAGAGTAAAGAAGCATAGGAAATAATTATATTAATGAAGTCTTCTTCTTCCGGGTCATTCTCTCCTGCCCGGTGTAGGCTTGTCCCATGGAGAACAGAACAGAACAGGACGTGTTTAGGTCAAAATATTAATTGGTCATCAACATCATCATGTGTTAGAACTTGAAAAAACAATTAAGTGTTCCAACAAGTTTAGATAATGGAAGTCTTTTTCTTCTTCTTCCAGGTTTCTTCTTGTATAGGCTTGTCCAATATACGCAGAAAACATAAATAATTAGTAAACATCATCGTGTGTCAGATCTGAAATGTGGATTGCAGGTCACGATTGCTGTATTCTGTTATCAGTTGCTTGAGCATTCCTTCGTTCTCCTCATAAAATGTCAAGTCATGAGAGTGGCAAGAATGCTTAGTAGCCATCTTCCTCTTCTTGGTCTAGCTAGGAGAGTAATTGAGGTTATGAAATTAATGCCTACTCACTCAAGATGGAATCCTAGAACAGTTTTGTGTTTATTTTTTGTCTTACAAGGAGTATACATATATAGTGGCTGAGAAGTATTAATTATACACAAAATCGGATGAAACTGAGAAGAATATATGATCACAACTTCACTGCACTTGGACATGTGCAATTAGTTGACCAAATTAAAGAGGATGATTCCTTTCAGATCCAAATCCAGGTCCAAAAGAGTAAAGAACCAGAGGAAATAATTAATTAATGAAGTCTTCTTCTTCCAGTTAATTTCTCCTGGTGTAGGCTTGTTCCATGCAGAACAGAACAGAACGTGTATAGGTCAAAATATTAATTGGTTATCAACATCATCATGTGTTAGAACTTGAGAAAACAATTAAGGGTTCCAATAAGTTCAGATAATGGAAGTCTTTTTCTTCTTCTTCCAGGTTTCTTCTGGTATAGGCTTGTCCTATATATGCTGAACATGTCTAGGTGAAAACATAAATAATTAGTAAACATAAAAAGAGAACACATATATAATTAAGGCGATGGAGCTGGTCAACCTATTAATTTAATTTGATTCAACTTGTCTTATTGTTTTCTTTTTTTCCCCTTTCCATTTGTTTTGAAAAAGAAGCTTTCACACCTGATGATTCAATCCAGCAAAGCTATTTGGAGAATACAAAAATCTCCACCTACCTCCTTGATTAGTTACAGCAATGAGATCCTCCACCTTGTAGCTGCTTGACGATGACCTTTTCATTTACTAAGTAGATTGATCACAACTTCACTGCACTTGGACATGCATCAAAGAAATTGGATGATGTCAGATTCCCAGATCCAAATTAACGTAGCATAAGTTTAGGTTAATGTAGCTTATTGTGCAAGCTTGTTCCGGCTGGATTATATATGACTTTTCTTTTCTCATTTGTACAATTAATTAAGTTTAGATGCGAGCTTGCACCTGCTTGATTAGGAGCTTTTCATTTAGTTTATGATGCCTGTATTTGTAAAACTAAAAATTTCCAAGCTGTTCTTACGGCTGTTTCTTACCTTTTCTTGCGGACTTGTTGCGTGATGCAGATATTTACTTACGGTTCCAACGGCAAGCCTGTAAGAACACATTTCTTACGGTTTCTTGCGAAGGACCCGTAAGAAGAGTCCACTATTGATTTCCTTACGGTTGACGTCCGTAAGAAAGAAGTCAGAAAAGTAAAAATACTCCCAACCTTAAACGATGCCGTTGCTTAGTCCAAAGTCCGAAATTAGAAAAAAAAATATTTTCTTATCCCTCACCCGGCGATCCTCTTCCTCCTTTGTCTCGAGTTAATTTTTCAAACCCCTAAATCTCCAATTCCTTACGGTTGGCGCTCGTGAGAAACTGTATGGACCTTTTCTTACGATTCGCATTTTCTTTCAAAGTTTTGCGTGGCCGCCGCCGGTAAGGAATCCGTAATAAATCCGTTAGAAATGTACTTTTCTTACCCATTTCTTTAGAATTCCTTACGGGTGGAGTGGAGGAAAGTCCTTGGGAATTAGTAGTGTTATAATATATGATTCATATCGTGTACACATTTAAACAGTCACACCAATCAGCAGAATCCCACAAAATTGCTAACCAATTCTGACTCACTTACCACTTGCAAAAGATATGATGATATAAAATCTTGAAGCAGAAAGAGAAGTGGGCCAGCACAAAGACAAGCAAAGTTTGGTGCTTTCTTTGAGGCCACAGAAGCTTTTGTTGATAGAATTTCATTCTCCTTTGGGTGTACATGATAAGCAATCACTTGAGAAGCTTTTGCTTCATCATGAATTAGGATTTGTTGGGGCGCAATCAGGCAACAAAGTGTGTCTCATCTTTACTATAATCAATGATGTGATTGTCTGGTTCATAGGGAAATCAGCATTTAACTGTTGAGATAAAAAAAACACAAATCAACATTTCTCATCCCACCCATCCTATCAAAATACTAATACTAATAACTTAGTATGTAGGATGCCTGCATAGCATTGTGGAAAACTCAGAAATTTTGTAAGATTTAGAATGCACAAGGTGAATTACAAAGAGTAAATAGTTTTTTCTATCCCTCCACTTTATCGATTTCGCATTTGTTGTCCCCCTTCGTTTTTTTCACTCAAGTCGTCCCTCAACTCTTGATTTACAGGGTCACATGGTCCTTTTTACCTGCTGCAGCAGGTTGATAGCTATGGAGCTGACAAGTGGCAGTGGGGCCCACACACAACTTATTTATTTAATCATTTTTTTCTTTAATCAAATTTTATTTTTAAAATCCTTTAAAATAAATAAATCTTAATTTCCCTCATTATATACTAGATTTTATTATTTTTAACCTTTTATTTTTTTAGTTTATAGTTTAGAATTAGATATGCATCTCTCATTGTTTTAGTTTTTTTTTTTAATTCTAATTTTGGTTAATTTTGTTCAATTTCATTAACCAGAATATTATAGAGGGATTAGGTGACATAACGATCATATTTAATTTTTTTTCTCAATGTAGATTTAAAAATTAATATTTATTTTCTAAAAAATTTCTAATTTAATTAAGATTTTAAAGGCTTAAATTTTTAAAAAAATATAAAAAAGAATAAGAAGAATAAAAAATTGTGCAAACCGTGGGCCACACTACCACGTGTCAGCTCCATAGTTACCAACCTGCTGCAGCAGGTAAAAAGGACCACCTGACCCGGTAAATCAAGAGTTGAGGGACGACATGAGTGAAAAAAAATGAAGAGGGACAACAAATATGAAATCGATAAAGTGGAGGGACAGAAAAAACTATTTACTCCAATTACAAATACAATCCCTGTTGTATCATTAACTAACAACATTTTTGAAAATTAGTTGACTAAAACGGTTGAAGAAAATGCCAAGACTCTATCTATCTCAAAGTAGTCTCTGTATCGACTTTTTAAGAGTCTCCAGTAGATCATCTTTGATTTCTGCCCCTGGTTCCAAGAGTGATGCATTCATCTGCTCAGAATTGATTTGTGCCTGATCTAGTTCAGACGGCAATGGCACAGTATTGCTTTGCTCCCGTGATAATACCTCTACAGTTGTAGTATCCTCCTGTAACAAAAATGAGAAGTAAACATGTAAAGTATACCCTCACAAAACCAAAAGTAACAGTGTAAAGGTGCTAGTTAGTATTATTATCACATCACTGCGAATGACAATATTTACTACTAATAAAGTAAGAAGATTGGGACAATGAATGAAATCTCTTACCTCGTGGATAACACATCCAACATGAGCAACGAACACATAACCATTACTCCAGCATTCCTCACACAAATAACAAGGATGATTTGGGTTTCTTGGCTCCTCACAAACATTGCAATAATATTCACCGGAATCCTCGTCCTCCCGGAAAGAATCCCTAAGGGTAAGGGGATCAACATGACACTCATGTTTAACTATTTTTGGTAGACTGATGCATTCCAGATGTATATTAAGGTCACACTCCACACAGCGGTAGAAGGAGTCACTAATTGCATCAGCACATTTGTAGCATTGAAATCTGTTTTTTCCTTCATCATACCCAAACCATAAATCAGATGCCGCGAAAGAATAAAGATTGTGCTCATGGAACCCGTGTTTCAGAGTGGATGTAACAGCCGTTGCACACTTGGGATGGAGGAAAAACTGGCACTTGGAACAACAATAACCGAGATATGGTATCTTTAATCTACAGACACTGCAAATTTTACGTTGGAAATGAAGATTTTGTGGAAATAATCGGTGTGGGAGGTGATATGATGGGTGAATTTCCTGCTTCATTTCCAGACATGACTCGTGGAGGAAGAACCGGCAGTAGTCCACTAAGCAACAATATACCCAACCAGAAACTGGCGTCCAGCATACCTCACAATGCATCCCAAGGTCACTGCTGCATTTGGCCAGGGTGAGCTTATGGTAGTGACTGAAATGCTCAATCCTGACTTCAGGATTCTTCTCATCAAAATCCTGATACTGATTGTCACTTAAAAAGGCACATTCTGCATCAAGAGCGTAAGAGCACTCTAAACATTCATAATGGAAGTCATTGCAAATATTTCTACATAGACCACACACATTCATGGAGTGCACCCCAAGTAGGGAGTGTTTCCGAAGGCGGTGAAGGGGGTGTCTACCAATCAGAAAGGGGAATTCAGTGCAAGATGGATGAAAATGAATACTGCAGAATTTGCAACTGTACATTTTACCACCTTGGATCTCTGTGTTACACTTATAGCAGTTCATAACCTCCAACCCTTCTTTGGCATGAAAAGTTAACTGATGATCATGGCTGTCAATCTGCAACCAACGAGAAAAATGCAAGAGTAAATGTGGGGCTTGAATGTATTGGGTCCATGTACTACATATATATGACCACTTCTCCTAAGTAATCACATAAACAATCAATTGTAAATAGAGGAATTAAAATACACCAGAAATTGTAAAAAGGAGGGGAGGGGAAGGGATGCTCTTAATTACCTCATGAATCTGAATGGTTAAGTCTCCTTTCTGCCCTCCTCCTTCTTCTTCTTCCTTTACTGGTTCTATCTGGGGAGAAGTCTTCCAGAAGTATTCATCTTTGTGGTCGTCAGAGATGATACATTCTACATGAGCAGTGAATGGAACATCCTCTGGGCATTCCTCGCAGAAATAGAGTGGATAGTTTCCGTTTCTTGGTTCGCCGCAAGCATGGCAGATATACACACCGGAATCATCTTCCCGGAATGAGTCCTTGAGAGTGAGGGGATGGAAGTGGCACTCGTGATCAACCCTTGGCGGTAGATTCATGCATTTTGGGTGGGCATTGAAGTCACATTCAAAACACACGTAGAAAGCACTCTCGCAAAGCTGGTCACACTTGTCGCATATATATTCAGACTCAATGGAATCAGGTCGCACAAAGCAATATAGATCATGGTGGTGGTCGGTTTTGAGTGTTAAGGGAGTTGTTTGCTCCGTAAAATTATTGTTAGCACACGGCACATGAAGAAAAAAGTCACAAGAATCTTCAGAACACACATAGTACTTTAGCATGGGCGGGTCTGTTTTGCACGCAACACATTCACCAGACCTCTCCCAAGTGGCCTCAAGAGGGTGAGGATGATGATAAGGAAGTTGTATTACTTGTGGTACTTCTAAACAGGATTTGTGAAGGAACAAGCGGCATTGTAGGCAGCCATAGCAAACATTTTCAGATGAAAGGAGCACATTGCATGCGCTACAGCTTGCACCCGCAATATACAAGAGAACAAGCTTATGTGGGTCCAAGAAATGATCAACTTCTGTTACGAGATTGTTGTTCGTGCTCTGCCGATGATCACAACTACTCTTCTTGGTCTGAAGCGCACAATCGATGTCAAGATTGATCTTGCACTTCTCACAGGTGTACTTATAGCCATCGGGCCTGTAATTTCTACAACAATTGCAAACGAAACCGGGATAGGCTACACCGAGGACGAGAGGGTGATCATCATCAGTACAGTGGAGTGGATTACTCTTTAGCTCAGTGGGCAACTCAAAGCATGATTTGTGGAGTATATAATATCCACAGAATTGGCAAACATAGGCTGGACCATTTGCCACTGTATCACGGCATCCATAGCATTTTACTTGCAGGTATTTTGTTATCAGGTGCTTGCATATCTCCTCGCTCTCCTCATAAAATGTCAAGTCATGAGGGTGGCTAAAATGCTTAGTACCCATCTTGATCTTCTTCTTGGCCTAGCTACAGGAGAGTAGTTGGGGTTGTGAAATTAAAGCCTAATTACTCAAGATGGATGCTTAAGAGGTTTTGTGTTTATTTTTGTCTTACAAGGAGTATACATGCATAGCTGAGTAGTATTAGTTATATACAAATTGGAAGATACTGACGATGAGCACAACTTCACTGCACTTGGACATGTGCAGTAAGTTGGCAAAGAAATTGGAAGAACCGATCCAGATCCATAGAAGAAGACGGAAATAATTAATGAAGTCTTAATTAGCTGCTTGATTATAAGTTACATGAATGCGATCTTCCGGATCCTAGAGAGTATAGAAGCAGAGGAAATAATTAATGAAGTCTTCTTCTTCCGGTTTGTATCTACTGGTGTAGGCTTGAACCACGCAGAGCAGAACGTGTGTTAGGTAGGTCAAAATATTAATTAAGGACATGAACAAATAATTAAGGAGTAAATAGTTTTTTTCCTGTCCCTCTACTTTATCGATTTCGTATTTGTTGTCCCTCTTCATTTTTTTCACTCATGTCGTCCTTCAACTCTTGAATTACCGAGTCACGTGGTCATTTTTATCTGCTGTGGGGTTGACAGATGCCAGTGGGCCTCACACACAACTTATTTATTTAATCATTTTTTTAATCAAATTTTATTTTTAAAATCCTTTAAAAAAAGTAAATCTTAATTTCCCTCATTATATACTAGATTTTATTATTTTTAACTTTTTTATTTTTTCCAAATATTAATTTTTAAAAATCCTTATTTAAACTCTCAAAAAAAAAAAACCACCACCTCAAAGAGTAGGAAGGACGGCTTGTCGGCTTCTAAATCTAACTGAGCAAGAAAAAAAAAGAAAAATTCGTCTCTTTCCCAAACAAATTATGAAACGCCCCGACCCGTATTTACCGTACATAGTAAACACGTGCCAGAACTGTAACGACCCAACCAAACAAAGCCCAGCATACAGTGTATACAACAGAGGCTCGGGCTAACAGCCCAAAACATAAACACTAGAAATCTGGCCCTTCGGCCCATCAACAAAACATATCACCCGTACCCGGGGTCATCAATAACATCATAATCGGCCCAAGGCCCAACAATAGCAATAAACAGCACAGCGGAAGACTTAATAACTCACAAAGACACTGTATGCGACACATGATGCAAACTAATGAATCCAAGTCCTGTCCAAGGGATAACGCCGCAGCCTGTCTGGAATGCACCAAACCTGAACCACAAATAACTCAACCTACGGGATGAAAGCCTGCAAGTGAGGGGTGAGTCCGAAGTGCTCACCAACCAAGGATAAATAGAGATATGCAGGCAACTATAATACTTCAAAGAAGAAATACAAACAATAGTCACAACCAAACCAAAGACAATACCGTACAAGACAGACCAAACTCAAAGACTTGACCCAAACGTACCAAGGACTTTTTTTTATTATTCCAATTTTATCTTTCTGGTTCGTCACGGATAAGCTAAGGTCGTACCAGGCTATCAACCTGTTTATGGTGCCAGATCAAAAAGAACCCGGGAACAACATCCCAATATCAAATCTCAGGGATCAACATCCCAATATCAAATCTCAGGGATCAACATCCCAATCACAATCTCAGGGACCAACATCCCAATCACAATCTCAGGGATCAACATCCTAATCACAATCTCAGGGATCAACATCCCAATCACAATCTCAGGGATCAACATCCCAATCAAACCGGCATCAATATGCCCATCACAAGTAACCCAGATCATGGCCACCACAAAACAGTCTCAAACCATCCGGTCGTACCTCTACTTACCACGTGACAATAAAATCACCATCTCAAATCAACTCCCAATTTCCATTTTTCCTTTTTCCCAATTATCCATATCACAGTTTATTCCAATTTTCTAACTTCCTATTAACTCAAATTATACAACAGACCACTCCATCAACAGTTTCATAGCATCGATTATTCTCAATCCAACATCAATCACAATACAGTATCCAAGAAACCAATAGCAGTCAACACAGTAGTTCAATCAAGCAGGACAATATCAGCGAATCACACTCAGAACCAACATCAACAATCCATATCATCAAGTAACCAACAATAATATATATCATCACAATTTTTCAATATTCATTTTCTCAAGTTATTCAACTTTCCATTATCACAAGTTAATCTACAGACCCAACCAATCAACAATCTCATAACTCCAATTATTCACAATTAACAGTTCAACAATTATCCACAACTTCCACAAGTCCAACCACAATAACAACAATAATCATCGCAGTCAAATAACTATCAGGGATCATCTCAGTAGTTCAATCAAACAGCAAATCACACACAGTATTACATGCACATATCAAGGGTTATCCATCCTCACCTTGGCCGATTACTCAACTCCGAAGACAATGTCCGGTCCAAAGCCGGCTCCTCGGGGAACTGCCCGATATCATAACCTATACAACAAAACAATATCCTCACATAAATGCACATAATCGGTATGCTATGATGCCAAAACTGCGAAATAAACCCATCCCGGTTCATATTCTTTATTATCATCTTTCACCATAATTATCCCTTTTTCCGAAAATATATCGTATGCATATAAGGTTACAAAAATATATTTCCAAAACTATTAAATCAAAATATTTTCATAAAATAATATACTTTTTCCAAAATAATAATTACCATAATTTTTCTAGAAACTATAACTTATATATATTTATCCCAAAGTTATTTCCATAAAATGTTATACTTGCCAAAATATAATTACTAAATATTATTATTTTAGGAAAATCATTTTCCAGAGAATATAACTATATAACTTATTTTCTGAAAATAATTACGAATTTATAATTATACATATATATTTCCCAAATTATTCCCATATGCATAAATATTAGTTATTTTCCATATCTTATATTTCCCACATAACATAATTACCTTAGTTTTCTTGAAAATAATATATCATGATAATTACTTTATTCATTTCTACAAAATACTATGTATTTATTTCCCCCAGAAAATATATAATCCACATATATATTTTTCTTAATTTTTGATTTATAATTATTTATGTCAAATGACCTTTTTTTTTAAAAAAAAGAGCTGGGCTGTGAATAGTACCAGCCTAGTCCAACCCATCAGACCACATGTCAGCCCCTTCGCAAGGCCCAGGTCCAACTCCTCAAGACATCCGGTTTAGCCCAACCATCAGCCCACTAGCCCAAGCTCCCAAGCCCGAGGTCAAACTCAACCAGCCCTGGGTCAACCCGACCCATATCGACAACCCATCCGGGTCGTCTTCACCTGCGGGTCTGCTCACCTAAGTGAGGTGACGATGAGGCGGCGCTGCTGGTCGGCGACGAGGAGGAAAACGACGAGGGCGGCAACACAGGTGCGTGGAGACGGTGATGAGGCAGTAGCTGCAGCGGCTCGAGGTGGCGACTTCGTCGCTCCGGTCGGTCGTTGCGAGGAAACGGAAACACGGCTTGTATGGAGGAAGACCCGACCCAGCGACAGCTGCAGTGAGGCGACGGCGGCAGGGACGAGCGAGAACGGCCGAGACACGCGGCGCTGCAGAGGTGACGCGACGAGGCGGCGGAAAGGCGAGGCGTGGTGGTCTCGGCGGCGGTAGGAGGAAGCAGAAGTGAAGGTGAGGTGGTGGCTGCCGATTCTCTTTGTTTTTTTTTCTTTTTTTTTCTTTTCTCTCTTTATTTTCTGGTTCCTCTCTTTTTTTCTTTCTTTCTTTCTTTTTCTTTTCTTCTCTCTTTTTTTTTTTTCTCTTCTTTCTTTTCTCTCTTTTTCTCTTCTCTTCTTCCCCTTTTCCTTCACCGATTTCCTGCTTCTGATTATAAAGATGAAGAAAAACTGTTAAGCCTGTGATTCTTCAGTAATGCAGCTTGTCTGCATTATGGAGCGAGTCCGGTCCGGATCAGAAAATAACTGATACCCCCTTAGTTATTTTTCGGTGTGATTTTTCTGAGGATTCCGGGACCCGAAAAATACCAACTTTGGTCCGAAAAATCCACGGAAAAATCCCGAGCGTGGGAAAACCCTCGGTTACGAAAAATAACGCCCGATTTACCTTGAATTAATTACCCAAGATTAATTCATTCGGTAAATCGCTGTAAAAAGACTTTTACAGTCCCTGTAAAAATCCAAATTTTTACCCGGGCTGTTACAAATTATAAAAAAGATTTGTTTAATTTAGTAAAGGTGTTATATGAACCTTTGATTAAGTGAGGTCTGGCGTCCACCACTGTTTGTTTTTTTATTTATTTTATAGGTTAGAACTAGATAAGTCTCTCTCATTGTTTAGTTCTTTTTTCTACTCTAATTTTGGTTAATTTTGTTCATTTTCATTAACCGGAATATTATAGAGGGATTAGGTGAGATGATGATCATATTCAATTTTTTTCTCAATGTAGATTTAGAAATTAATATTTATTTTCTAAAATAATTCTAATTTAAATAAAGATTTTTAAGGCTTAAGTTTTTGGAAAAAATATAAAAAAGGATAAAAAGAATAAAAATTGTGCAGATCATGGGCCCCACTACCACGTGTCAACTCCACAACTACTAACTTGCTGTAGCAGGTAAAAAGGACCACCTGATCCGGTAAATCAAGAGTTGGGGACGACATGAGTGAAAAAAAAACGAAGAGGGATAACAAATGTGAAATCGATAAAATAGAGGGACAAAAAAAACTATTTACTCAATAATTAAGGGTTCAATTAAGCTATTACAATAATAATCATTATAGTACTACAGTGCTGTTGCAAGATAGATAGTTAACATTGTACTACAAATTAATCCTCCTGGTTATTAGATGAAACTAGACTTCAACTTGTCTTACTGTTTAATTTTCCATTTGCTTCGAGATCGGTGCATTAATTTATACCTGATTGATTCTGATTCAATATCCAGCAAAGCTAATTGAAAAAACACAAGATTCTAAAAAATTTGGAATGCAAAAGCTTTTAGGTGATTCACAAAATGTTTGTGTGCATTAACAACATTATATCGGAAAATGGATCAAGTAACTGCATCATCCTCAGTAACAACACTGCTAAAAAATCACGTAACAAACTAAAATAATAATAAAAGAAAGTTTAACAAATATATTTTATAAAAAATCTGGTTAATATTTAAAAATAAGCAGAAATCGGCACAGTTTGGGCTAGTCTGTTGTTATATATATATACTATACTCGGCTAGTCTGTTAATGATGTTTAAGTACTTTGTGGTTTTATGTACGTCGGTTGGATTTCCCACAACTCAAAAGCATCAATATCTTGGGCTCTGCGTAAAGCTACGATATGAATTAGCAAAAGAGATAGCCTCACTGAATTAGAGCAAAAATTTTTTTCCTTTAATGAAGCATCAATCAATTGAAAGTTCACCAGACTTCAATGCATGGCGCTTGAGGTTCAGAATTTGCTTGGAAGCCTGATCACTGGACTTCAATTAATTTGCTCCCCCATTTTTCTTCTCATCCTCTCAGAACCCAAAGAACCTTCAAGTACTGTACATACAAAAAAGAACACATCCAGTACTTGAAATAAAGAAATGTGGGGGGCATGGCAGAAACGGTGAATCTGAAATTTGAGGTGACACACTACCCAGAAATAAAGGAGAAAAAAAGAACAAACGTGGTTAATTAATAACAGAGTCAATAGGTGCATCAGCGATGTCATTCTAATCATTCCAAGAAGAAGGCCCTTCGTACCTGAAGCATCATATATACAAACCCAGGAAAAGGCGAAGCTGGAAAAGGCGGATCCAGGAAAAGGTGAAGCTGGGTTTCGAACCCAGGTAAGGAAAATTGGAAACATTTTTCCCACTGAGCCAGCCAAAGTCTTTCGTGTTTTACTACTATATACTAGTATAGTACACGGATTTTAGGGGGGGCCTGGGCCCCTGCTTCAATCCGCCACTGGTCCTGGACATACATACAATTTGGCCCATGCTAATGGATAACCTTGCTAATTACCTTAGATCGATAACTAACTCCACAATCTAGTAAGTTCAAGAACAATTTTCAATCCTTGAATATTTGTGCAATTATGGAGGCTTGAATTTAAAAACCACTTCAGAAGTTAGTAGAAATTGCAGCTGCAAAGCTCACTGCCAGTGTTCAGCAATATAAAATTTGTAAAGGATTATAACTACTAAAGTTTTTTTTTTAATGAATATAACTCTACATAGCTTATTCAATTAATACTTATCTCACCCTCGACAAAAAAAATACTTATCTCACCCTTATAAGCTATGTAGTTCCAGTGTTCTAATAGTTTTGTATCTTTATGTCTTATCTTTCCATGCAGCAGGCTGCTTCTTATGTACTAAACTTCTGAATTTCAATAAAGCTCATAGATTTAGCATACAAAAAAAAATTATACATAGCCAGTAGTTTCTCTTCTTCAACTGTTTAGTACTCCTCTTGATTCATTATCTGCAATATTGACCATTGAGTCTCTAGTTGATCAATCATCTTTGGTTCTTCAGGAGGCAATATTGACCATTGAGTCTCTAGTTGATCAATCATTATCTGCAATATTGCCTATGGTTCCAAGAGTGATCCCATCCATCCGCTCACAAATATTGATTGCTGCCTCTAGTTCTTCAGGCGGCAATGCCACAGAATTGATTTGCTCCCATGATAATACCTCTAACGTAGTAGTATCCCCCTCACCCTCACCCTGTTAATACTACTAAACATGTAAAGCACCCTCACAAACAAAAAGCAACAGGGGGTAAAAGTGCAGGCTAGTATCCTATATATTATCACATCACTACTGCCAATGACATATTTACTAATAAAGTATGAAAAATTTAGACAAATGAATGGAACCTTACCTCGTTGATAACACATCCAACATGAGCAACGAACACGTGACCCTGACTCCAGCATTCCTCACGCAAATAGACTGGATGATCTGGGTTTCTTAGCTCCTCACAAGCATAGCAATAACATTCACCAGAATCGTATTCCTCCTCGTGGAAAGAACTCCTAAGAGTAAGGGGATGGCCATGACAACTACCCTTAACAAATTTTGGTAGAGGGATGCATTCCAAATGTATACTAAGGTCACACTCAACACAACGGTAGAAGGAGTCACTAATCGTATCGGAACACTTGCAACACCGAAATCTGTTGTTTTCTAAATCATCCACAAACCATAAATCGGATGCTGCGAAAGAGTAAAGATTGTGCTCATGGAACTCATGTTTCAGAGTGGATGTAAGAACAGTTGCACACTTGGTATGGAGTGTTGGGGAAACTCAGGTAAATTCCCTACTACAACAAACTAATGAATTGAACTGATTCGATATTTCCCAGGAAAGATGGACTAGCCTATCTCCTTAGACAAAATTATCATTCCAAGATAAATCCCCAGGAAAGACTGGAGGAACAATGGTTCACTTAAAACCCAGCCTCCTAGACAGGACTCACTTGCACAGTATTTTAATTCACAACCTATACCCGACAAAGGCGGCTTTGTTAGCCAACAAAAGGATAAGGCGGTTTAGCCGGCCGTTGTTGAATACTAAGCAAAATAAACAAATGCGGAAAATAAAGGCGGAATAATAAAAGAAGAACACACTCAAAAATTGATAACGGAGTTCGGCCAATTTTGCCTACGTCTCCGGAGCACCACTAGAAAATGGCCTGCTCTTTTTACTAGGAGAAGAATATTTAGTACAATTTTTAAGATACAATTATACTCTAATGTTTGGGATGTTTCTAAAGGGAAGGAGAGGGGTTTCTTTTATAGCATTTTCATACCCCCCTTACCACACTTCCCATGGATGTGGGATTGCCAAAATAACAACAACTCACAACAATCTCCACCTTGGTGTTATTTGTAATCCCACCAATTCCAATCTTCTCAACCAAATAAGGAACAACCTTCCCGGTGCTTCCAACTCGCGCCATCTGGCACCAACTCAAAAGTGCAGAATATTGACAAGGTCTAAACAATGTTCAAACTTGGCCTTTGTTACCACCTTGGTCATCATATCTGTAGGATTCTCTGTAGTCAAAATCTTCTGGAGAAGTATCTCTTCTTCTTCAAGAATCTCCCGCACAAAATGATAGCGAACATCAATGTGCTTCGTCCGTGCATGAAAGACTTGATTCTTCGCTAAATGAATTAGCACTTTGACTGTCAGAATATACTACAAGTTGTTTCTGACCAACCCCCAAGTCTTTGAGCAACCCATGAAGCCAAATTGCCTCCTTCACAGCTTCTGTAATAGCCATATACTCTGCCTCCATTGTAGACAAAGCCACCGTTGACTATAAAGTAGACTTCCAACTAACAGGGGCTTTTGCTAAAGTGAACAAATAGCCCGTCGTCGATCTTCGCTTATCCAAATCTCCAGCATAGTCAGAATCACAATATCCAACAACTTCTTGACCAAGTGATTCATCCCGCTTAAACATTAAGCCAACATCTACGGTATCTTTAATATACCGAAGAATCTATTTCACAGCTTGCCAATGACCTCTTCCAGGATCATGCATGTATCTGCTCACAACACTAACAGCTTGTAAAATATCTGGTCTCGTACACACCATTGCATACATCAAGCTTCCGACTATATTGGCATAAGGGACTTTTGCCATGTACTCTCGTTCTTAATCTGTCTGCGGAGATAATTGACTGCTAAGCTTCAAATGAGGAGCAAGCGGAGTACCTACAGGTTTTGACCCTTCATTCATGCCAAAACGTTGTAGTACTTTCTTCAAATACTCTTTTTGTGTCAGCCAAAGCTTGCCTCCCTCTCTGTCCCTGTTTATCTCCATGCCGAGAATCTTCTTGGCTTCTCCCAAATCCTTCATCTCGAACTCTCTACTCAACTGAGCCTTCAACTTGTCAATTTAAACTTGGCTCTTTGCAGCTATCAGCATATCATCAACGTATAAGAGTAGATAGATGTAGGATCCATCTTGTAGTCTTCTCAAATACACACAATGGTCGTATTTGCTCCTTGTGTACTTCTGACCCAACATAAACTTGTCAAATCGTTTGTACCACTGTCTTGGTGATTGCTTCAAACCGTACAACGACTTGTCTAGTTTGCACACTCAATTTTCTTTACCAGCAACTTTGTATCAATCGGGCTGAGTCATATAGATTTCCTCCTTTAAGTCACCATGTAAGAATGCAGTCTTCACATCAAGTTGAGCTAGCTCCAAATTCAACTGTGCTACCAAGGCCAACAGAATTCTAATGGAGGAATGCTTCACAATTGGAGAAAATACCTCATTATAATCAATTCCCTCCTTCTGAGCGTAGCCTTTAGCCACCAAACTTGCCTTGTAGCGAACATTACTCTTGTTAGGAAATCCCTCTTTCTTAGAAAATACCCATTTGCATCCAATTGCCTTCTTTCCCTTCGGTAGTTGTGTCAACTTCCATGTCTTATTCTTCTGAAGAGATTTCATCTCCTCCTCCATTGCCTCTTTCCAACTGCTACTTTCAGAACTCCGAATGGCTTCTGAAAAAGTAGAAGGAACATCATCAACAATAGGAAGTGCATAGGCCACCGTTTCAATGAGACGTTCTGGTTATCTCCTTTCTCGTCTCGGTCTACTAGTGGCAATTGACTCGAACTGCTGCGTAGATTCTTGGGCCGGAACCTCTTCTTCATCTAACTCTTCCTCAGTCAATGGAGAGTCACCATTGGTGCTCTTAGTTGGGATCATCATAGTAGGCTCAAACTCTGCCTGCTTTGATACACACTCCACCTGCTGTGAAGTACCACCAGCTTCTTCTGGATTTACCTTAGTCAACATGGCAGATTCATCAAAGGTAACATCCCTACTGATAATAGTCTTCTTTGCCTCTAGACACCAAAGACGGTATCCCTTCACTCCAGCATTAAGACCCATAAATAGAGCCTTCTTTGCTCGTGGATCTAACTTTGATTCATT
>JAKUCV010001074.1:0-16655 GCA_028386065.3 Turnera subulata | reverse complement strand
AAAGAATCATAATCTGTAGCAGGTTTTCCAGACCATACCTCCAAAGGGGTCTTACCACCTAAAGCAGAATGTGGCAACCGATTAACAAGATGTTGAGCATATGTCACGGCCTCAGCCCAAAAATTTCTGCCTAGCCCAGCATTAGACAGCATACAACGAACTTTCTCCACCAATGTCTTGTTCATACGCTCTGACACCCCGTTCTGCTGTGGTGTTTTTCTGACTGTGAAGTGCCGAACTATGCCACAATCTTGGCATATCTTCAAGAAAGAATCACTCGTATTTTCTCCACCATTGTTTTTTTGGAGAACTTTAATCTTCCTTTCTGTCTGGTTCTCAACCTGATTTTTCCACTTAAGGAAAATCCCAAGCACTTCATCCTTCTTCTTCAATGTAAACACCCACACTCTTCTAGAAAAATCATCAACAAAAGTGATAAAATAGTGTCTACCTCCAAGGGATGGAGTCTTGACAGGTCTCCCACACATCTGAATGCACATAGTCTAAAATCCCCTTAGTATCATGGATAACAGTGCCAAACTTCACTCTTTGTTGCTTTCCCAGAACACAATGCTCACAAAATTCCAATTTGCAAGTCTTCGTACCTTCCAACAATCCCTGCTTGGTAAGAATCTGCAAGGATTTTTCACCAGCATGTCCCAAACGCATATGCCACAGCTTCGTTGCCTCTGCATCTTTCTTGCTTCCAGAAGTTACTGCTGCAACTGCCCAATTACTGTACTACCTTGGTAGTAATATAGATTATTCTTCCTCACACGTTTTAACATCACCAATGCTCCTGATGTTGCTTTAAGAATTCCATCTCGGATAGTGACAACTAGGCCTTTGGATTCTAAGGCCCTCAAAGAAATGAGATTCTTCTTCAACTCTGGAACATATCGAACATCTCTCAAAATTCTGGTGGATCCATCATGATTTTTCAGTTTGATTGAACCTATCCCGACTGTTTCACATGGATTGTCATTGCCCATGAAAACAACCCCGCCATTGAGCTCTTCAAGGTCAAAGAACCATTCCCGAATAGGGCACATATGGTAGGTGCAACCAGAATCCAAAATCCACTCATCAATGTGTGATGTTGAAGGTGAAGCAACTAAAGAAGTGTCTGACTCTGCATCACTCTTGCATTCTGCAACATTTGCATCTTGTGGAGTCTTTCCCTTCTTTTTTAACTTCGGACAGTCTTTCTTCCAATGTCCTTTCCATGACAAAAGGCACACTCATCTTTGGCAGCTTTGCTTCTTGACTTGGATCTTCCTCTTCTCCCCTTTGACTGGCCTTGCTGTCGTCCTCTAGCCACTAAGGCTTTATCTGCTGCAGGTGTTTTGTTCTTCACTTTATCTTGTTGTCTCAACTCGTGACTATACAAAGCAGAACATACAGTTTCCAATGATATATTCTCCTTCCCATGAAGTAAAGTAGTCTTCAGGTGCTCGAATTCATCGGGAAGAGAAGATAACAGCATCAAAGCCAAGTCTTCATCTTCAAATACAACATCCAAATCGAACAAGTCTGCTACTAACTTCTTGAACAAGGTGATATGCTCATTCATGGTAACACCTGATCGATACTGGAACCGGAACAATCTCTTCTTCATCACAAGCTTGTTTTGACCACTCTTTTTCAAGAATGTGTCTTCCAATGCTTTCCACAAGTTGTATGCCGAAACTTTATTTTTGAAAGCATACTTCTGCTCCCTGGACAAGCACGATCGAATTGTTCCACATGCCAACTTGTTTACATCGGCCCACTCCTTGTCACTGACATCTTCTGGTTTCTCTTCTTCTATTGCAACATCAAGGCCTTGCTGGAATAGTGAGTCGAGGACCTCACACTGCCACATGCCGAAATGGCCAGTGCCATCAAATATCTCCACAGCAAGCTTTATACTGGATACTAAAGTCCTAGACCATCTGGGTGTGGAGGCCGATGTGGAAGACAATTCTCCAGACTGCTTACTTGATGTAGCCCTT
The DNA here is from genome assembly GCA_028386065.3 of Turnera subulata. Classification (NCBI taxonomy): domain Eukaryota; kingdom Viridiplantae; phylum Streptophyta; class Magnoliopsida; order Malpighiales; family Passifloraceae; genus Turnera; species Turnera subulata. Next base: position 14,661 of record JAKUCV010001074.1, on the reverse strand, counting down.
TCTTCCGCCATTACAAAATTCAAAGGTTAGTATTCAATATTTCAAATTGCCCAAAGGACGAACCTTCGGCTCCGCTACCACTTGTTGGGGAAACTCGAGTAAATTCCCCACTACAACAAACTAGTGAATTGAACTGATTCGATAATTCCCAGGAAAGATGGCCTAGCCTATCTCCTTAGACAGAATTATCATTCCAAGATAAATCCCCAGGAAAGACTGGAGGAACAATGGTTCACTTAAAACCCAGCCTCCTAGACAGGACTCACTTGTACAGTATTTTAATTCACAACCTATACCCGACAAAAGCGGCTTAGCCAGCCAACAAATAGAACAAGGCGGCTTTGCTAGCCAACAAAAGGATAAGGCGGCTTAGTCGGCCAATGTTGAATACTAAGCAAAATAAACAAATGCGGAAAATAAAGGCGGAATAATAAAAGAAGAACACACTCAAAAATTGATAACGGAGTTCGGCCAATTTTGCCTACGTCTCCGGAGCACCACTAGAAAATGGCCTGCTCTTTTTACTAGGAGAAGACTATTTAGTACAATTGTTAAGATACAATTATACTCTAATGTTTGGGATGTTTCTAAAGGGAAGGAGAGGGGTTTCTTTTATAGTATTTTCATACCCCCCTTACCACACTTCCCATCGATGTGGGATTGCCAAAATAACAACAACTTACAACATGGAGGAAAAACGGGCACTTGGAACACTCATACCCCAGATATGGTATTTCTAATCCACAGACACCGCAAATTCTTTCAAGGCCATAAAGATTTTGTGCAAATAAGTGGTGAGGGAGGTGATATGATGCTTGTATTTCTTGCTTCATTTCCAAACATGTCTGGTGGAGGAAGAACTGGCAATCCTCTGCTAAGCAACAATATACCCAATTACCAGAAATTGGCGACCGACATACCTCACAATGCAACCCAACGTCACTAAGGTCACTGCTGGATTTGGCCAGGGTGAGCTCATGTTAGTGACTGAAATGTTGAATCGTGACTTCAGGATGCTTCTCATCGAAATTCCGATACTGATTATCACTTAAAAAGGCACATTCCGCATCAAGAGCGTAATTGCAGGTAAAACATTCATAATGGAAGCCAATGCTAATATTCCTACATAGAGCACACACATTCATGGAGTGCATCCCAAGAAGGGGGTGTTTGCGAAAGGGATGAATGGGGTGTTTACCAATCTCATCGGGGAATTTAGTACAAGCTGGATGAAAGTGAACGTTGCAGGATTCACAAGTGTACATTTTACCACCGTGGATGTCTGTTTTACACTCGTAACAGGACCTGACCTCCAATCCTTCTTTGGCATGAAAAGTTACCTAATGATCATGGCTGTCAATCTGTAACCAAAGAGAAAATTCAAGAGTAAATGTGGGCGGGTTTGAATGTATTTGGTCCTTGTATTATATATATATGACTGACACATACAAAATAAGTAATCACATAATCAAACTTTCAATTGTAAATAGAAGAATAAAGAGAGACTAGAAATTGTAAAAAGGGGAGGGTGGAGGAAAGGATTGTGGAGATGCTCATACCTCTTGAGTATGGCTCATCTTTAGGTCTCCTTTTTGCTCTCCTGCTTCGTCTGCCTTTACTGCAGGCTCTATAACTTGCAAGCCCTTGCCATCTGCTATCTGGCTAGAGGTCTTCCATAAGGATTCATCTTCCTCCTGGTCATCAGAGATTATAAATTCTATATGAGATATAGAACATCCTCGGGACATTCCTAGCAGAAATACAGAGGATAGTTTCCGTTTCTTGGTTCCCCACAAGCATAACAGTAATATGAAAACAATCAAACAAGTAATCACATACACACTCAATTGTAAATAGGGGAGAGCTTGAGAGAGAGGGGATGGAAGTGGCAGTCATGGTCAACATTTGGCGGTAGATTCAAGCATTGTGGGTGGACTCTGAACCCACATTCAAAACACACATAGTTTACGCCCCAGGTAAGCTGGTGACACTTCTCGCATTTAGCGGTACAGACAAGGGCAAGGGAAAATGGTGGCATAATGTAATATAGATCGCGCTGGTGGTGGGATTTGAGTCTTAGGGGAGTTGTTTGCAACGTTAAATTATCATTAGCACACAGCAAATGAATAACGAAGTGACGGGATTCTTCAGAGCACACATAGTACGTTAGGAAGGGGTCGGCCATATTGCACACAACACAATCATCATAACTCTCCCAAGAGGCCTGAAGAGGGTGAGATGATAAGGGAGTTGTATTACCTGCGGTACTTGCAAACAGGATTTGTGAAGGTTCAATTTGCATTGTGGGCAGCCATAGCAAGCATCATCACTTGTTAAGATCCCATCGCATGCGCTACAGCAAGTACCATCAATATACAAGAGGACAAGCTTATGAGGATCTAAGAAATGATCAACTTCTGTTACGAGGTTGTTGTCCTTGCTCTGATGATGATGGTCATAGCTACTCTTCTTGGTCTGAAGTGCACAGTTGTTGTCAAGGTTGATCCTGCACTCCCCACAGCTGTACATAAAGCCACGAGGCCTGTAATCTCTACAACAATCGCAGATGAATCCCCCCTCGTCGCTAACACAGAGGATGAGGGGGTGATCATCATCAGGAGAGTGAAGGGGAGTACTGTTTAGCTCAGTTCAAAGCATGATTTGTGGAGCATATAATTTCTACAGACATGGCAAAAATAGGCTGGACCATCAAACACATTATCAGAGCATCCATCGCATGGTACTGCCAGGTCGTCTTCACCGATATTGTTTTTGGTAACTTGGGAATCTCCTCGATTTCCTCATAAAATGTCAAGCCATGATTGTGGCTAAAATGCTTAGTAGTACCCATCTTGATCTTCTTCTTGGCCTAGCTACAGGAGAGTAGTTGGGTTTATGAAATTAAAGCCTAATTACTCAAGATGGAAGCCTTAAGAGGTTTTGTCTTTATTTTTGTCTTTACAAGGAGTATACATGCGTAGCTGAGTAGTATTAGTTATATACACAAATTGGAAGATACTGAGAAGATGAGCACAACTTCAATCCGCTTGGACATGTGCAATTAGTTGACCAGCAAAGGATGATTTGATCAAACCAAAAAAATACAATAAAATATAAGTCAACGTTGTGTGCACACTTGTTCCAGTTGTATTAATGACTTGCTTTCATTTATGCAACTTTGAGTTCAGATAATGAAGTCTTCTTCCAGGTTTCTACTGGCATAGGCTTGTCCTATAAAGGCAGAACATGTCTTGGCGAAAACATTATTTAGCAAACTGCATCATCATGTGTAAGATTTTTTTTTTGTCCCAAGAAATTCCTACACTAGCCTAATCTAACCTAAATTCTAATTCAACACCGTGGGGATCGAACCCACGACCTTAGCCCCACACAAGGTGGGAAGTGCCACTCGAGCTAACGCTCATAGGCAGATCTCAAAGATAACACCTACTTAAGGCGAGCTAGTCAACCTATATATTAGAATCAACTTGTCTTATAGTTTTATTTATTTATATTGTTTTCGTTTTCCATTTGTTTTGAAAAAGGTGCTTTCTTACCTGACGATTCAATAAGGCAATGCTATTTGAAGAATACGATTCCCCCTAGCTGCGTGATTATAGGACTTTTTGATTAGTTACAGGAATGCGATCTTCCACCTAGCTGCGTGCTTAGGACTTTTTTATTTACCTTAATTATACCTATTGTAATACCAAGTCTCTCTCTCTTTATATATATAATATATACACATGTTTAAACATGATTATAAATACCTAATAAACCCACAACCTTTAAACCTAGAGGTATAGCTGGGTAGTATTAATTATACACAAATTGGAAGAAACTAACTAAGAAGAATGATCACAACTTCACCACTTGTCAGTTGACGAAATTAGAGAGGATGATTCCGTTCAGTTCCAGATCCTAAAGAGTACGTATATAGAAGCACAGGAAATAATTAACGAAGTCTTCTTCTTCTGGTTACTCCAGGTGTTGGCTTGTCCCCTGCAGTACAGGAAGTGTTTAGGTAGGCCGAATTTGTAATTAGTCAACATCAATTAAGGGTCTAGTTATGCTATATTACAATAATAATTATTATAGACAGTGCAGTTGCCAAGATATATTTAACATTTTATTCCAAAATTCTCCAGGTTAGTATGAAACTAGTCTTCGACTAGTCATACATACATACATATATATATATATATATATACATACATACATATATATATATATATATACATACATACATATATATATATATATACATACATACATATATATATATATATATATATACATACATATATATATATATATTATGCTTGTTCCTCAAGTATCCACGAACCTTTGTACCAAAAAAAAAGTATTCACAAACCTAACTGCAGATAAGCAAATTAAGACTGTTCCTTTTGACCACATGAACACAAATAGCTAGTCCAACAAACATGTTTACCCTACGAATATGTACTTAAAAAATATATAAAGTGGTACATGTATATATCAACTCCACTAAAAGACAATTAAGATGAACAATCTGATCAAAAACACCTTGTAATATAATATGGATATGGACAAAGCCACTGACTCCGAAATAGCAGACAGGCTTTAAGCTAAGGTAAATATTGAAGGAAAGATGGTAATATGGAAAGCAACTGGACCGACGGTAAAATCTAGGCTATCTAAAATGTCTGAATTATTTACTGCTAGATGCATCATCAATCGAGATGAGAAAAAGAAATACATTGGACTCATTTCCCTTGTCTCATCTGTTCTTGTTCCAGCTGGTTTCCCAAGTCTGGCTCTTTTATGTTTAGTTGACACTGTACTCTTTTTTTGTGTCCTCTCAAAAGGTTTTATTCCCGAACATGCACCAAGACCATCTAACACTTCAAGTTTTTGTTCCCAAAACTATTTTCAAAACTAAAATGGATTCTTTTTATGTACAACAGTATAGTTTTTCATTTTAAAAAAGTCTACAAATCGAAAATCGCGGTTTTATGGGATGGTTTTAATGTTGATGAACTAAATCAAAACCCTAATCCTAATGGCTTCCGGCCCAATTTCACTACTTTAATGTCAGATACTATTGGACCCATTACGAAGGCAAGCCGATCCTAGGATTTGAGTGATAATCCTACTTACATATAATTAATCACTACCATAAATCAAAACCCTAATCCTAATTTAAGCAAATTCCAAGTTTCAACCATCGGAAGGAGGAAGATATAGATTGCGCGAGTAATCCTTCAATTCCATCTATACCACCTCCTCCGTTGAAAAAGAAAAAAAAAAATCCTAACCCTGACGCTAACCCTAATTGAAGTGAATCCCAACCAAGACGATAAAACACCATGCAAAAGGAGGAGGAGCGAGGAGCAGTTTGCCACGTTTGAGCGAGTTAAGGGATGAACTTTTCCTGCAAATCCTTGCTTGACTTTCTTCGAAGTTGACTTCCATGCATTCCGCCGTGACACCGGCCTTCTTTCCGCCACCACCTTATCACCGGAGACCGGCACATGTCCAGGGCCGGGAGAATTCACGTCACTCTAAGCCCAGGAGAGCGCCACCGCTGTCTACTCGTCGAGGTTGTAGAATTCGCGAGGGATCGGTACGTAGATTGTCTTGACTTGTACGTCCATAACGGGATGGAGAGTATCCGTCCATGCATGCATGCATGGGACGTAGATATTGCGCCCCTTCTTCTTTCAAGACCTTCCATTCGTTGACGACCTTAAACCTCAGTGGGTTTGGGTTGCCACTGATGGAGGATTCTTGCCATCTCAAGAGGGGCCGAGGCGGGATTGGCAAATTATTTTCCATCTTTGAGCCTGCAAATCTTCAGAAATAATAACAGCTTAATATGCTATTAGTGGCATTGATTAGTAGCAGGGCCTAATAGTTTTCTTTAGAAGCCTTTTAAATTTTAGTATGGGCCTAAAATTGTTTGGTTTAGAGATGCGATGGGCTAGGATCTAACCTGAAATTGTAGCCACGGCCCAACAGGGCGCTGAACCTAGGAAAAACTTTGTGGATCCGAAATTTCTAGAGGAGAAGTCCAATAGGCGGAAATGGATCTTACGTGACCAAAAAGTTTTTATGACAACAAGCCGAAGCTAGTTTAGAAACTGGATCCAATATTTATTCCGGTTTGGAACTCCAAACATAGCCCGGACGAGCGTATATGATCAAAATTTTAATTTGAGAGAAAAAAAAAGAGAAAATAATAATAACAAAAGATTAAAGCAATCCAATGTACCTAATCGAAACTCATAGAATTCTAAAAAAACATTCCGGATAATAATTGTCTGGCAGATGCCCTTGCCAATGCTGCAGGAAGTTCCACTTTAGTTATCCAGCTTTTTGATTCTGTTCGTTTTGTTTTGCTGTTTTTCAGGGCGATCTTCGCGGCCTTTCATGGCCACGTCTTTGTATTAGTTGATTTTTAATAACATGGGCTGAGGCCCCGATTATTCACCAAAAAACAAATAATTATGAGAACACATACTATGATACCATCACAAAAATAAGGATATCCATATGAAAGAAGGTGGGTATAGGTATAACAATGGAAATAATAAGTGCACCTCTTGAATAAAAAAAAAGAAAAAAGAAAAAGAAGGAAGACAAGTGCACCCCATCCATTAAACCATCACACCTCTAAAAAAAACCCTCCTCTGTTGTCTGATTTCAGTTGTACGCGTAAGGAACACCTGCGATGCGAATATAAGGAGGATATATGAGTAGTATTAGTTATATAGAGAAGGATCTCTACCAGTCTCACTCTACTTGTACATATGCAATTAGTTGACCAACAAAGGATGATCCAAACCTGAACCAAAAATATACACAAAAATATTAGTCACCCACCCATAAGGACATGACAATAAAAAGATAGATATTAGCTAGTGTGCATGCTTGTTCCAGTTGTATTATGACTTTCTTTCATTTATGCCTTCTTAAGTTCGGGTTTTTGGGTTTTATGGGCTCCCATGTTTAGTGATTTGGCTAATTATATACCCAGATATTTTTTTTGGATGGTTATATACCCTGACTTTGCATGGGCAGGCCAAACGTGATCCCCTGGTCAGGTACCTGCTGACGTGGAGGGCTACTCTGATTTGGAATTTGGGAAGTGTTTCAAAACGACGTCGTCTCGTGGGACTTATTCTTGGAAACCAGCATGGCGACGTCTACCTTTTGAATGGGAGCGCAATGACATCTTCTCCCTTGAGCAGCTCTTGGTTGATTCTGTCCTCAAGACATCTACTCCTGACTACTGGAGTTGGCCTAGCAATTCAGATGGGTCTTACACAGTTAAATCAGGTTGTCTAACTCTCTATACAAATACATATCTGCCGTTTAATCTGCCCTCTGCGTGGCTTTCATTAGCTCCCCCTAAAGTTGAATGTTTTACTTGGTTAGTGCTTCACAATGGCATTTGTACTAGAGAGGCCTTACTTCATCGTCATATCCTTGATCCTGCAAATTCATTGTGCCCCTTTTGCTCCCTCTCAATTGAGTCGTCTTCTCATCTTTTCATCCACTGCCACGCCACCTGGTCTCTTTGGAACAAAATCTGCCGATGGTGGGGCGTCCAATGGTGTGTCCCCTATGACTTCGCTTCCTTCTTCGCTTAATGGTTCTCATTGGCCGGCAGCTCCTCCTCTCGATCGTCATGGCTTACCATCTTCTACGCCACAATATGGTCGATCTGGCTGGCACGCAACAATCTTATTTTTTCCAGCAAGGCGATTGATTGGGAATGCATTTTTGATATCGTCTTGCTTAGAACCATCACCTGGATTAAAGCCAATCACCCCTCTTTTCCCTATCACTTCTCTAATCTTCTAGCTACTGTTGACTCTCTGAAGAGTTGGAAAGGTAAGTGTCATCTTTCTTTTACGTAACAGTGTATTAAACTTGTCCTCCCCTGCTTTTCTTCATGCAGGGCTTATTTTGTACATTCTATAACCCTCCTTCCGATCAATAAAGAGCTCATCGTTATATCAAAAAAAAAACGACGTCGTCTCGTGCCAAAACGACGTCGTTTTAGTTGCTTAGGTGGACACATCAGACTCAGTGGATTTAGGTGGCACGAAGCAATATAGATCGTGGTGGTGCTCGGATTTGAGTCTTAGGGGTGCTGTTCGCTCCGTAAAATTACTATTAACACACGGCACATGAAGCAAGAAGCCACAAGATTCCTCAGAACACACATAGTACATTAGCATGCCCGGGTCCGATTTGCACGCAACACATTCACCTTGCACATCCTAAGTTGCCTCAAGAGAGTGAGGATGATAAACCTCAAGAGGGTGAGGATGATAAGGGAGTTGTACTACCTACCGTAGTTGTAAACAGGAAGTGTGAAGTAACAAGACGCATTGTAGGCAGCCATAGCAAGCATCATCATATGAAAAGAGCCCACCGCATGCGCTACAGTTTGCTCCAGCAATATACATGAGGACAAGCTTATGTGGGTCGAAGAAATGATCAACTTCTGTTGCGAGGTTGTTGTTCTTTCTCTGTTGATGATCACAGCTACCACTCTTGGTCTGCATTGCACAATTGATGTCAAGAATGATCCTGCACCCCCCACAACTGTACGTAAAGCCATGTCGCCAGTAATTTCTGCAACAATCGCAGAGGAATCCCTCGTCCCTAAAACCGAGGATGAGAGGGTGATCATCACCAGGAGAGTGAAGGGGAGTACTCTTTAGCTCAGTGGGCGATTCAAAGCATGATTTGTGGAGTATGAAAAAGGTACTGACATGGCAAAAATAGGCTGGACCATTTATCACTATTTCACATCATCCATTGCATAGTACTACCCGGTCGTGACCAACCGTGTATCTTCGTACAAGATGCCCGGAAATCTCCTCGATCTCCTCATAAAATGTCAAGTCATGATCGTGGCTAAAATGCTTAGTAGTAGTATCCATATCTTGATCTTCTTTGGCTAGCTATAGAAGAGATGTTAGGGTTATGGAAATAAAGCCTAATTACTCAAGATGGAAGCCTTAAGAGGTTTTGTGTTTATTTTTGTCTTACAAGGAGTGTACATGCATAGCTCAGTGGTTATATACTACAAATTGGAAGATACTGATACTTCACTCCACTTGGACATGTGCAATTAATTAGTTGACCAACGAAGGATGATCCGATCCAGATCCAGAACCCAAAAAAATATACAATATTAGTCGCCGACCCATAAGGACAACAAAAAGGTTAGTTACACGTTTAGACAATAGCTAGTGTGCAGGCTTTGTTTCTGCGGGATTATAGCTTTCTTTCATTTTTGCCATTAATTTAAGTTCAGATAATGAAGTCTTCTCCTTCCAGGTTTCTACTGGTATAGGCTTGTCCTATATATGCAGAACATGTTTAGGTGAAAACATTATGTAGTAAACATCATCATGTGTCAGATCTGAAAAAAGATGGAACACCTAATTAAGGCGAGCTGGTCAACCTATTAGATTCAACTTGTCTTATAGTTTTATTTTTTTTTTTAATTTTCCTTTTCCATTTGCTTCGAAAAAGGTGCTTTCATACCTGATCCAATCCAGCAAAGCTATTTGGAGAATACAAAAATCTAGCCGCTTATTATAATTAAGTTACAGGAATGCCATCTTCTGAAGAGTATAGAAGAAGAGGAAATAATTAATGAAGTCTTCTTCTTCCGGTTTCTCCTGGTGTAGGCTTGTCCCATGCAGAAAGCAGGAATGTGTTTAGGTAGGTCAAATTTTTCATCAGTCAACATCATGCGTTAGATCATGAAAAAATAGTTAAGGGTTCAATTAATCTATTACAATAATAATCATTGTAGCGCAGTGCTGTTGCCAAGATATTTAACATTTTACTCCAAATCCTCCTGGTTATTAGATGATACTAGCCTTCAACTCAGTGGCGGACCCAGCAACAGATGCTTGGGGGGGCCATTTCAGAGATCAAGTGTGAAGAAGGTAAAACCAAATGAAAAGCACAAAAGGAAAATCACAAAAATTAGCCTAAGAAGGAAGCCATAGGGTTAGAACCCAAGTAACAAGCATGAATGACAGTACTTGTTACCACCGGATCGCTTCAAATTTCATGTCAAAAGTACGTAGCATTATAAACATTGATAATCATAATTTTGGGGGGCCAGGTCCGCCACTGCTTCAACTTGTGTTATATATTGTTTAATTTTCCATTGGTTTTGAGATGGGTGCATTAATTTATACCTGATTCATTCTGATTCAATGTCCAGCAAAGCTATTTGGAAAACCACAAGATTCTACAAAATTTAGAATGCAAAAGCTTTTAGGTGATCTTAACTACATATGAACGGAAAAACAAGTCGAAAAATGGATCAAGTAACTACATCAGCCCAATCCATCGCCTCAGGAACAACGCTGCTAAAATTACATAATAAAATAATAATAACAATAAAAGACAGTTTAACAAATATTATAAAAAAAAATCTGGTCGAATATTTAAAAATAAGCAGAAATCGGACCAGTTAGTCTAGTTTAATTTGTTGTTTTATATACTCTTGGCATGATAATTGGTACCTTTTAGCATTATGATTATTATACTCTGTTAATGTCTTATATACTGGTGATTCATCAAAGGGCTTAGGAAATGAGTTAGGGTACAGAATTCATGGCAAATGAAACTGGCTCAGATGAGGCAAAAAGGAACACTGGTTCCTAGCTATGGTACTATATAGCTAGAAATGATTTTTATATGGATTTCATTAAAAAGGAAATGGCATTACATACAAGCACACCAAAGTCATCTAGAGAATGTTCAAGGATCCCCTCCAGACCAGCTGGGACATGCAAGTGTCTTGGAGAGACCCAGGACAATCATAGAGATTGCTTGCACTCTAAGTTTAGTTCCTTAATTTCCAAAATTTCACGGATTCTGAAGTACAGAGAAAATATTGATAAGAACTTTTCCCTTTTGCATGATCAGAAACTAAATCTATATCTCAGTATTACAAGGTGTCGCCTAATGGAGTCTTGGCAACATATACAAGCCCCAGTACAATAGACCCAAACTAAGAATTATTCAATAGCGATAGTTACCGTCTCGGTGCTTTCCAGTTCTGCAGAATTTCAGCATTGGACGCGAGCAGTGAGGTACTGAATGGAATATTAGAATGGAGTGATTTGATCTAAAAAACAGCTTGGATAATCACCGTGTCCACTAGTTTCTCCACATCAGTAACCGCGCCTTGAAAAATCCGCTTATTCCTCTCATTCCAAATGGTCCAGAGCATGGCAAGACCGACAACAAGCCACCAAGATCTGCTCCAATGGATGGGGGAAAGGTAAACCCATTGAATCAAAAAAGACTCCAAGCTGCCACCAATGCACCACGTAACGCCCCACCAGCTATATAGCCTGAACCAAACCTCCCAAGTGACAGGGCAATGAATTAAGAGATGGTCTCTGGTTTCAAGAGAGCAAAGGCACATGCTACAGATGGAGTCAGCTAAGTAGAGAATTCCTCTTTCCCTTAAAACATCCTTACAGGGGATGCCATGGTTGAGGGCAAACTATACCCAGCATTCAACCTTTTATGGGACCAGAGAAAACCAAATATATGGCTTGGAGCGTGACATACCAAACTGGGAGTAAACAAGGGTTCGACGCAGCTTCACAGAAAAGTCGCCGTTTTGGTTATTGATCCACCATCGACGATCGTCACCTGAAGGGTCCACTAATTTGGATTCGACAATCGCCCGCATTTCCGCCACTTGAGCAATCTCCCAGTCCCGAAGTTGCCTTCTCCACTTATGTAACCACATACATCCATCACCTAAAATTGAGAGACAATAAAGAACAGTGCTCTCTTGGCATAATGAAATTGTGTATAGTCGACTAAAGCTATCCTTAAAGGCTCCATGTCCAGTCCAATCATCCAACCAGAATAATGCCTTGGTACCTGATCCTACTCGAATAGACGAGCCCTTCATTAATGATACCCCTGTCTGGCTATTGGATGAACTAGATGCCACAATATCTCGCCAACAAGGAGAGCACTTTGTCAATGAGAAGGCGGGGCATAATCCGATAGGGGTTTCCACACATTTAGATTTAATCAAATCCTTCCAAATCTTCACGACAGGGCTAACAAATTGCCAAAGCCATTTAAACAGAAGGCATTGGTTCATTACCTTTAAGTCGATGATACCCAATCCCCCCAACTCCATAGGGATAGCTATGCGGTGCCAAGCAATCAAGCACGCCTTCCGTGAGGAATCCACACCATTCCACAAGAAATGTCGCATAATAGAGGTGAGCTTTTTTGACACAGCCACTGGGAGCTTGAAAAGAGACATGTAGTATACAGGCAGACTGCAAAGAATAGATTTAATGAGGGTCACTTTCCCTCCCAAAGATAAGAACTTATCCTTCCAAGATTTTAATCTTCCTTTGAACTTCTCAATCACCAGGTTCCAAGCAGAGATCCTCTTCATATTTGCGCCCAAGGGATACCCAAGATAAGTGAAAGGGAAAGTTTCTGCCCTACTATTTAGTCTCCCTGCAAGTTCTTCAACCGAGCGTTGCTTCAATCCAATCCTAATGGCACTGCTTTTGAAGAAGTTAATACAAAGCCCAGAGATAGCCTCGAAAACTCTGAGACATCTTTTCAAATTTAACAAGACAGGGAGGCTAGCCGGAGAGAACAAGATGGTATCATGGTAAGACTGAAATAGAGAATCCTTGCACCTGAATACCCTGAATTTCGCCAAGAACAGCAGCTTTGGAAAAAAATGGAGGACAAGCCTTCGGCTGCTAGTAGAAAGAGGAAGGGCAACAAAGGGTCACCTTGTTTTAATCCTCGCTAATGGAGTCTTGGCGGCGGGAAGGGGAGAAATATTAAAAGCTAAAACTACATGAACAATGGACCACGCACCCTCAATTCAACAGGAATACTCACTGTCCTTTTTAAATATAAAGATAATTAGACTATCGACAAGATTCCCACAACAAAAAAATTAATAAAAAGTTAACAATAGCCAGACGAAACTGGCCACCAGAGCAGATGAGTTTCGGAATGAAAAGTAAAAAAAAAAAAAATTATCAGCTCTAGATAGATTAATTGCTTGAAAGATTAGGGTCTGACATACCCTAACTTCAACACGAATTCCTCTATTCAAAACGCACGTACGTAAACTGGTGTTTTTAGCAACACTAAAAAAATTGCACTAGTCGGTTAGAAGGGTTCTTAATTACCAGTACTAAAACAAAAATTCGAAAGCATAGCTTGTACGCCGCGCTGCTTGGTTTGGGTTAACTTGTATAAATTTAAAGGATAAAACCAAGGTGGTTAAAAACAAACTTTTACATAAACTCGAAATAGTCCCCTAAAAAACGTAACGTAAAGCCTACAAAATTCAATTATTATTATTAATTAGATTTATAAATAAATTAATTAATAATATTCATCCCACAAATATTGATTTTAATTCATCAAAATTCCAAAAGCTTGTATAGGATCTTTATGGATAACATGTATTTTAAGTCTTTTAATCAGTATATATGTCTATGATATTCAAAGCCAAAGAAGAAAGTTGTAGTAGTGTTTCTCACCATCAAGACAATTTGTTTTGTTACTTTTTTTCTGGAACCAGTTTGAAAAATGCTTTTAAATATATTACATTGGGGCTTCCGTGTGAGTTCAACCAACCAACTACCATTAACTAGTGTCATAGCTAACCTTTTAAGAAAAACACTAAAATCACGAGTTGCTGGTGGAGTTTCCTATAAGACTGCAACACTGTGAACCAGTTCATGGAGCTACTTCCAAGCTTATCTCATCTCTATTTCTATTATTCTCTATCTCTAATCCTCTTTCTCTACTTCACCAAAATGGTTTTTCTTCATCGTCACTATCTCTCTTTCTCACCACAATAACAATCTTACTCCACCAAACTTGTCCTGCACTACATGGGAATTGTTTCTACTGGTAGAGATTGAGAGATCCTTCAATGTGGTCTTGAGATACCAAGCGAAGATGAGTCAGGTGGAGATTTGTTTGACCAGTTCCTTCAACCAGATGCCATAGTCAATCTGATTTTTTTAGAGCTTTAACTAGCTGGGGCAAACTCGGTCAAACTCGGCACGAACTGGCGAGTTTAACCAGTTTACGAGTCAACTCGCGAGGTTGACTTATTTTCGATTTCGTGTACGACTCAACACGAAATAGCAACCTGGTATCGTAAAAACGTGCGCTTTTACGAGTAGTAAAATCTAGTTTTTAACAACCATGGATAAAACTAATAAAAATCACCTTTCAATAGGGAGCCTAGGGGTGAGCATATTGTCGGTTCGGCACATGCCGTGCCGAAATATGAATCGGTAGTCCTTTTCCGAACTCCTAGTATTCCGACCGACGCCGAGCCGACTGACCCTCCTAACCGATCGGCATGGTACCGAACTATGCCGACGTCGGTTCGGTCGGTATGAAGACATGCCGAAGTCGTCAATATCACCTAGCTAAGAACACTGAAATTTCCAGAATTTCATACTTCAAACTTCAAACATAACAGAAACTTAAACATGCATTCAAGCTAGCCAAATAGAAAGTAAATAATTCCCAGAATTGCATACCATCATACATAACCATATCCAAATCCAAAGATCAAATCCTTAATCCAAATCCAATACT
>JAKUCV010001073.1:200051-226060 GCA_028386065.3 Turnera subulata | reverse complement strand
TGATAATTAAGGAATTATGATTAATGTCTCATCTCTAAAGCTCTTATTCTGTATAAATACATGTCTACAGTTGTGTGTGTGTTACAGTTCCTTTTCTATTTTTTCTCTCTTCTCCCCTTCTTTCTTTTGGCTTCCAGGACGGATGTTAGTATTAGTTTTTTTTAGTTTCTCTTTTTTACATTACTTTTAATGCAATACAATTTTTTTTTTATTCATTGTTTCTTTTAGTTTCTTTAGTATTCTCTTTTTAGTTTCTATATTTTTCTTTAAATGTTATTATATTTTTTAGTTTTAGAATCTGTGTATTTTTCATTCTTATAATATTTATAATTTTTCTTTCCAGGGCAAGGAATTCAAATACTTTGGACGAATTACGCCCTGAAAATGACTTTTTTACAATTCAAGTTCGTGTTTCAAGGATGTGGGAGTCCTTAGAATACCAAATTGAACAATATCCTTATCAGTCTAGATTTAATTCTAATTGATGAAAAGGTAAGTTTCCATTTTACATGCTTTCTGTTTTTTTTGGCATTGTATTTGTTTGTTTTAATTTTCCAGCTATTTATATTATTTTTATATTTTTATTTTGTTGACATTGTTTTTGTCTTTCTTAATTTTCAGATTTATATATCATTTTTCAAATTTCCAGTTATTTATATTATTTTCCAGTTAATATTTTACTTTTTTTATATTTATCACATTGTATTTGTTTGTATAAATTACTAGATTTATATATTATATTTTTTTCACATTATATTTGTTTGTTTTTGTAACAGCCCGGGTAAAATTTTGGATTTTTACCGGGACTGTAGAAATTGTTTTACCGTAATTTACTGTTGAATTAATCTTGGGTAATTAATTCAAGGTAAATCGGGAGTCGTTTTTCGAAACCGAGGGTTTTCCCGCGCTTGTGATTTTGCGGTGGATTTTACGGACCTAAGATGGTATTTTTCGGGTCCCAAAATCCTCGAAAAAAAAAACATATCGGAAAATAAATAAGGGGATATATCGTTATTTTCTGGTACCGGTTTGGACACGCCTGCATTATTGAGGCAATAATGCAGGCGGCGCCAACTGTTTCCCCGTGACCCTCCTTTTCATCTGCTTTTCTTTTCTTCTCCCCCATGAACTCATCTACCCGACCACACACACCCCATCTCGTCACCATCTCTTCATCTCCATCTTCTCCTTCCCCGACCGCCACCAACCCGAGCTCAAACCACCGCCGAGACCACCAAGCCAGCGGCACCACCTTCGTCCTCCACGCAGTACCAGCCGCCCTCATCCCCGCCTCCTCTTTTCCCGTGAATAAGCTGCCACGCCGCCACCTTCCTGCTCGCCTGCACCACCGCCCGTGCACAACCTTCACCTGGTTGCACCTTCGGCCGAGCCGCCATGCAGACGTCCACCACCCGTCCTTCCTCCCGTGCACAACCGCGCCTTCCGCCCCGCTCCTGTGCCTCGTCGTCCGCTCGCCTCGCCGCTGCTTGTCGCTCGTCGCCCGCCAAGCTCATGCAACCGCCAAGGTGAGCAGTGCTTTGCATGAGGTTGAAGACGGGTTATGTACATGTGGGCTGCTACATGTTTTCTTTTGGTTGGGCTGACATGCTTATAGGATGGGTTATGGGCTATAAACGTGATGGGCTTCTCTTGTTGTGTTGGGCTCGTGATGATGGGTTGTGGGCTTAGGCTTGGACTGGGCTGCGCATGGGCTGAGTCTGGGCCTGGTTGGGTATGGGCTGGTACTGTGCAAGGCCTGGTCCAGCACTATTTATAACCCAGCCCAGAATAAAAAAAATAATAATAAATTAAAAATAAAAAAATAAAAATAAACATATATATATTCTGGAAATATAAATATATCTTAGAAATATATATACATATATATTTTGGAAACCTTAGAAAATATATATATATACCATAAAAGTATTTTTCTGGAATATTATTATCTTTCTAGAAATTATAGTAACTAACTACTTTCTGGAAAATACGAATATATGGTATAAATGGATAATTACTTTGATAATATAACTGCCTTGAAATGTAATATGTCTTTAAAAAATATATATGAATTTATAAATTCGTATTTATTTTAAGAAAATAAGCTTATATGATTATTTTTCTGGAAATATGTTTATTAAAGATAAAAATATTTAGTAATCATGTTTTGGCAAGAATAATATTTTATGGAAATTAATTTGGAAAATATATACATACGTTGTATTTTCTAGTAAATTATGTTGTTTATTATTTAGGAAAAAGTATAATTATTTTATAAAAATGTATATATATAGGAAAGAGTTTTAATTAAAATATGGTACCGAAATTATATTCGGATATACGTACGATATAATATTTTCGGTAAGGGATAATAATAAAGGATACGAACCGGGATGGGTTTATTTTGCAGTATAGCATCATGGCATACCGATTATGTGCATCTTATGTGAGCATATGTGTTTTGTTATATAGGTTTGATATCAAGCAGTTCTTGTGGGACCGGCTTTGGTTCCGGCTGATGTTTTCAGAGTTGAGTAATCGGCTAAGGTGAGGATGGATAAACCTTGATATGTGCCCGTAATGCTGTGTGTGTATCTTTGTTGTTTGTGTATTTTTGTTGTTTGATTGATCTGCTGGGATAATTGTTGACTGTTACTTGATTGCTATGGAATTGTTAATGTTTGTTGATAAATTGTGTCAGGCCTGCGTATGTTGTGTATTACTTGGTTTAATTGATTAAATGTTGTTGATTATATATTGTGATATATTGCTTCGTTAATTGGCTTATTACTGGTGATAACTGGAGTGTTTATAAATCTTGGTTGATTTGTGATAAGATGAGATAACCCAGATGAGCTGTGGGGCAGGTAGCCTGCTCAGGGATTTGATAATTGGTAATTTAATAAAAAATGAATAATTGGTTAACCTCACTTAGACTGTTAGCGTCACGGACATTAAGTGTTGGTATGGAGTGGTCTGGTCGATGTCTGTGGTTGGGGGTATACCGAATACCCAGTGGCTCGGATATGCCGAATATCCGGTTGGTATGTTGATATTTGTGGTGAGGGTATACCGAATACTCAGTGGCTCGGATATGCCGAATATCCGGTTGGTATATTGATGCTTGTGGTGAGGGTATACCGAATACCCAGTGGCTCGGATATGCCAAATATCCGGTTGGCATGTCGATGCCTGTTTGGAAAGTGGCACTGCGGACCAGCCAACACTTG
The DNA here is from genome assembly GCA_028386065.3 of Turnera subulata. NCBI lineage: Eukaryota > Viridiplantae > Streptophyta > Magnoliopsida > Malpighiales > Passifloraceae > Turnera > Turnera subulata. Next base: position 222,830 of record JAKUCV010001073.1, on the reverse strand, counting down.
ATACGTGACAGGGCCCAAATTAAAACGGGATAATAAAGTTAACTAGAGTTAGAAGGTCACACATAGAAGTATTCGTATGTGTTTGGGTTATGATTGTCCCTTATTTATGTTCTTGGTTATGTTATATTTAAAGTGCTTGTTGGCTGATGTGGAGATGGACTGTCTTGATATGTGACTATTTGCTCTGGTTGGATATGCTTTGTTGTTTGATTGGACCGTTGAATTGTGTTTGGATTTACATGACTTGCTGTTAGTGAATTGGAATTGTTGATATGAAAATAAGTTGAGGATGTGGGCTATTGATTGATGTAAGAGGAATATTTGAGATGATGTTATATTTGTCACTTGGAAGTAGTGGTACGACTAGATGGTTAGATACTAGTTATGTGGTGTCATGGCCAGTGGGTTAGTTGGTTGGGGTGTTGACCCCGGATTTGAGATATTGGGATGTTGATCCCGGATTTATGATATGGGGATGTCGATCCCGGATTGTGGTTGGGCCTGGCATCCGGAATTAGTTAATAACCAGGTACGACCCTAGCTTGTCCAGTGACGGACCCGGAAGGTAAAATGGGTAATAAAAATTAATAAGCATTCTCTTGGTCTTGGCCTTGATATGATTTAGTAGGATTCCACTGTTATATTGTTTGTGATAGATTCATCTGATTTGATGGTTGCATTACTTCGAAAGTGTTACGGTTGATTATATATCACTGTTTATCTTTCGTCGGTGAGCGCTTCGGACTCACCCCTCGCCTGCGGGGTTTCATCCCGTAGGATGAGTTGTTTCATGTACAGGCTTGGTGCATTCCAGACAGGCTGCAGCGTTTCCCTTGGACAGGCTTGGANTGATGGTTGCATTACTTCGAAAGTGTTACGGTTGATTATATATCACTGTTTATCTTTCGTCGGTGAGCGCTTCGGACTCACCCCTCGCCTGCGGGGTTTCATCCCGTAGGATGAGTTGTTTCATGTACAGGCTTGGTGCATTCCAGACAGGCTGCAGCGTTTCCCTTGGACAGGCTTGGATCCATAGATTGCATGTGTCACATACAGTGTTAGTGAGTTTAAGTCTTCCGCTGTGCATATTGTTATTGTTGTTGGGCCGTAGGGCCATATTGTTGTTTATATTCTTGGGCTGTTGAGCCAGGATTATGCTTTATACACTGTATGCTAGGCCTTGTTGGGCTGGGTTGTCACAGTTCCGGCACGTGTTTACTGTATACGGTAAATACGGGTCGGGGCGTTTCAGTTTTAAATTTCCAGTTTTATATATTATTTTCTAGATTTCCAGTTATGTATATTATTTTCCAGTTATTTATATTATTTGTTTGTTTTTTGCATTGTTTTTCTTTTTAGCAGATGTATATATTATTTTTTTGTTTTTATATTACCTAATTGTATTTATTTTTCTTAATTTTCAAGATTTATATTATTTTTTGCTTTTATTTATTCGCATTGTATTTGTTTTAATAAATTACCAGATTCATCTATTCTTTTTTCCCCCGCATTGCATTTTTTTCCTCCAGGTTTATATATGATTTTCCTGTTTTTATTTTTTTGGCTTTGTATTTGTTTTTCTTAATTTTTAGATTGATATTATTTTCTATTTTTTATTAGCATTTTATTTATTTTTATAAATTACAAGTTTTATATATTATTTTTCTATTTTTATTTTTTTTGCATTGTATTTGTTTTTCTTAATTTTCCAGATTTATATTACTTTCGGTTTTTATTTTTTTCGCATTGTATTTGTTTTTTTATACTAATGAGTATTGTATTTGTTTTAATAAATTACCATATTCATATATTCTTTTTTCCCCGCATTGTATTTTTTTCCTCCAGATTTATATATGATTTTCCTATTTTTATTTTTTTGGCTTTGTATTTGTTTTTCTTAATTTTCAGATTGATATTATTTTCTATTTTTTATTAGCATTGTATTTATTTTTATAAATTGCAAATTTTATATATTATTTTTCTGTTTTTATTTTTTTTCATTGTATTTGTTTTTCTTAATTTTCCAGATTTATATTATTTTCTGTTTTTATTTTTTACACATTGTATTTGTCTTAATAAATTACCAGATTTATATATTCTTTTTTTTTCGCATTGATTTGTTTTTCTTTATTTTCCAGTTTTATATTATTTTTTGTTTTTATTTTTCGCATTGTATTTATTTTTCTTAATTTTCCAGATTTATTTTACTTTATGTTTTTATTTTTACCTCATTGTATTTTTTTGGCATTATATTATTTTTTTGCTTACTTATTTTTCCTTTGGTATTATTTTTTCGGTTTTTATTTTTTTGGCATTATTTTATTTTCAAAAATTTTTCCTAACTTTTTAAAAAAAATTTGTGTGATTTTGAAATAGGGTTCAATGATGCATGCTATAATAAAGAAAAGTTTTGCACAACATTTTCGTGCCAAATTGCAAGAAAGCTTGGTCTATAAAATCTCTAATTTCAAGATGGTTAAAGAAACCAGTCAAAACCGACCAGTGAAGCACCAATTTAAAATTTTGTTTTATGGTTCTACCAAAATTGAACAAGTAGTATAGGAGATATAAAAAATATCCCTATTCATTTGTTTGATTTTGTTGACCGAAATACAGTTGTTGAAAGATGCAACAAGAAATAGATGTGGAACATATTAGTAAAAAGAATGAAAAATTGTGTAAAAAAATAGAGGTGGAAACAAAGGAAAAAAATATACTAAATCAGGAAAAAAATTATGAACTATTTAATTGCTTAAAAAATACTATGTGTGTCAAAAAAATACTTTAAACTACATATTATTATACTAATACTAACTAGGCCCGTGGAATCCACAGGTAGTGAGCTAGTAATTTATCATAATCAATCCCAGCAAATTAACACCTGAACAGGTTGACCTTTTCAATTAAATTGGTCGACCTAAGAAAAACTCAATTAAAGAGGTCGACCTTTTCAATTAATCAGGTCGACCCCTTCAGTTAACCATAAAACAAGTTTATCTTATAATATCCTATCAATAATATCATATAGATCCCTTCAAAGTGGACCATAAAAAAATATAATAGGTCGACCCCTTCAATTAACAGGTCAACCTTAATATGAATATTGATAGATTAACCTATAAGTTAATAGGTAGACCTCTTATTAAATCTCTTAAATAAAACATATACTTATAAAATTACTAGGTCGACCTATAAAGTTATTAGGTCAACCTCTTATTAAGAAGAGTAAGAGCTACTAATATAACGACTATCATAATATTTGGGATCTTACCATCTTGGATGAGTTCCTACCTAAAATATTTTCTTATATGATTAAAAATAAAAATAAAAATAAAAAAATAATGTTATTATAAAATTATCATATCTAATGGTTATCATTTAACCATCCATATCCAATGGACATAATTGCGTGAGTATCATACTCATGGAGCACCATAGAAAAATCCTACATCCTAACATTAAAATCAAGAAGGCTGTGCAAACGGATCCATCAAGACCTCTATACCGAAAATCCATTCAAATAGAGAATTTGTTTGGAAAATAAATTTAAGAACTTGTGCTGTAAAAATAAAAAAAAACAATTAGAACAATAAATTTAATTTAATTTATAGATGAGATACTTATAACAAAAAATTATAAATTGACATATTTTACAAATAATTATTTTTACTTTATGATTTAGTTTGATACATAATATATATCCAAGTCTTACATTTGTAAATTATGTTATATTTTTATATACATTAATACATCATAACTTTTTATCTGAAAAAAAAAACATTGCGTGTTGTTCTTCAATATCTATCTCTCACGTGCGTTTGGTACGTGGTACAAACTGGGACGGGACGGGACAAAAAGAGTTGTCCTGCGCTTGGTGAACCGAGCATGAGACGCGCCTTTGGGACAAACAGGGACAAGGTGGAACGAAATTGTGTGATTTTTGTCCACTCCAAAAGGAGTGGACATGATGGGCTTGGACGGGACAAGGATTTTATGTCTTCGTTTTGCCCTTGCTCTTTTCATCATAACTCAAAAATATCCCCAATTTAAAAAATTAGGTATATACGCCAAAAAGATTGTCCATTGGAAAATTGTTATTTTCTTGATAAGTAGATAAATTGTTTGAAAATTATTTTTTCAAATTAAAAAAGTTAAGATCTCAAAGTATTTTATGTATCTATGAACTATAAAAAAATCTTTACGGCAAAATATTTTCTAACTTTGATCACATTGTCAAAATATATTTGCAGTAAAAAATAATTACCTAATGAAATTATATATTTTGTTATATTACATACTTAATTTTTTTACAATATCAGGGGCAATATTGTCATTACAGCATTTAGTTCAGTCCAGTCCAAAGCTAACCAAGCATAATTCAGCACAATAGTCCCATCATGTGTACACCATACCAAACGCTACATTGGACAGAACAGTTATCCAGCCCAGTCTCGCCCCTCCCGTCCCGTCCTGTGAACCAAACACACCCGAGAGTAGGGTTTCATTCGTCCAATCACCATTTTTTTTCCAATTTTAGCCCTCGCTGTAACAGCCCAGGTAAAAATTTCATTTTTACCGGGACTGTTTAAGTTAATTTACAGTAATTTACCATTGATTTTTAATCTAGGGTAAATAAATTATGGTAAATCGAGCTTTGGATTCTGAAACCGAGCATAGTCCCACGTTCGGGATTTTTCTGAGGATTTTACGGACCAAAGTTGGAATTTTTCCGGGTCCGGGAATCTTCGGAAAAGCCGGGTTTATCCTCGATTTAACGGACCAGAAATTAAGATAAGTGGGAATTTTGGATATTCTCTGGTCCAGGTGGGTCACACTTCACATGCAACATAGTAACTGCATAATTGAAGTTCAATAATTCAGCCGCCATCTCCTGTGTAGCCTGTGACTTACCAGTATTTTGGACGCCTATAAGCTGTAATCTTCCTGCCTCACCATGCACACAGCCTTTACCTTCATCTTCCTCCTGCCTACAACCACAGCCACCATTTCCTTCCTGTTTTTCTTCTGCAAAAAAAAAAAAACCCTATCAACACTCCTTCACCACAGACCGGAAAAAAAAAAAGAAAAACACTCACCCACCAAGCAAAACGCCATCGTTTTGCAAGCCCCCTTCCCCCTTTCTTCTTCTCTTTTCCTCGTGAAACCACCGCCACCGAACACCCCTGCAGCACCAACGCCGCCACCTGCCATCCTCTCTTTGTCTCCTCCTCTTCCTTCCGACACGACGCAGCTCCTCCTCACCGCTGCACGCCGACGACGAGCAAGCCGTCGGGTTTGCTGCAACGCCAACGACGTCCACCGCCTGCAGCCGAGTACCCCTTCCCTCGCGTTCCCTTCGTCGTCGCCGTCCTGCGCCTCAGTCTTCGTCGCCTTCCCGCCTGCAGTCGTCTCCTCGCGCCGCTCGTTCCGCCCGTCGTCTCGCATCGCCGGCCGTTTGCATCAAGGTGAGCACGACCCGGTTGCGCTGGATGTGACCCGCCCGCGGCTGGGTTACGGACCCGGGTCGCGCCTGTTGACCTGGGGTTGACCCGGTTGTGGGGTGGGCTTGGGCACAACTTGGGTGTGGGCTTGAGTGTGTAGGCTGGTTGGGCTGACCCAGAATTAAAAAAAAAAGATGATTATAATCTGGAAATATAATTACATGAAGGAAAATAATTCTGGGAATATATATATGGTATAAAATAATTGTTAAGAGGGGAAATAACGTTGGATATATATAGTATATTATATATGGGAAATAAAAATTTTGAGGGAAATAATTAAGGAAAGAATAATATTAAAGTATTATATCGGCATATTATCCGGGTATAGGAATAAGCATAGTATGATATTTTAGCACTTGAAATAAATGGTGAATGATGATAATAATGGAAAATTAATCTAGGGGGGAGTAACCGAGCCGAGTTTATATTTAGTTTTCGGTATACAGTATTAGCATGGCATTTGCATACCATCTTATGTGTGCATATTATTTGATTGATATAGGAGTTGATAACGAGCAATTTGCTGAGGAACCAGACTTGGAACTTGCTGGACAATTCCATAATTGATTATCGGCTAAGGTGAGGATGGATAACCCTTGTTATATTGCCTGTAATACTTTGTGTGCTTTGTTGTTCGATTGAACTGCTGAATTGTTGATTGTTGGCTGAGTATCTGCTGTGGATATTATTGATGCTTTTGGACTGTGATATTGATTCTGTGGATAATATGCTGAGATTGATGTTGAACTATTGACTGTGGAATTGAGAAAAAGAAATTGGAATATGAAATTAGAATTGGAATTGATTGAGATGTTGTTATAATTGTCATGTGGAAGTAGTGGTACGACCCGATGGTTTGAAAATTAATTTTGGGATGCTATGGTCGGTTCTTGGTTTGTTTGGCTTATTGCCTGAGGTTAGGGTATACCAAATACCCAGTGGTTCGGATATTGGTTTGTTTGGCTTTTTGCCTGTGGTTAGGGTATACCGAATACCCAGTGGCTCGGATATACCGAATATCCGGTTGGCATGTTGTTGCCTGAGGTTGGGGTATACCGAATACCCAGTGGTTTGGGTATACCAAATATCCGGGGTTTTGAGATGTGGATTGGTTTTTGACCTAGCATCCGGAATTAGTTGATAGCCAGGTACGACCCTAGCTTGTCCAGTGACGGGGGCTCGGAAGATAAAATTGGTATTATTAGTAAATATTCTTTTGGCCTTGGCTCAGTTATTGTGATATGATATTACTTGTTTGTGATTGCTTTTGAGTATTACGGTTGCTTGCATATCACTGTTTATCCTTCGTCGGTGAGCACTTCGGACTCACCCCTCGCCTGCGGGGTTTCATCCCGTAGGTTAAGTTGTTTCGTAGTTCAGGTACGTTGTTCGATGGCTGCTGCTTTCTTCTCCGCCTGACTCCGGATCCATACCTCTGCTGCATGTGCATTAAGTCTTCCGCTGCTGTTCTATTGCATATGATGCTGTATTACAATTCCGCTGCTGTGTGATATACGATGCTGTGTTGCTGAATTCCTGTGATATATATTACTGATACTATCTGCTGTTGCTGTTGAGCACTGTGTTTGGATTGAATAATGGTCCCCGAGTGTGGGTGACAATTGTATTTGACGATTGCTGTTGTATAATATTTGCACGATGTACTGTCTGTTCTATCAATATGAATAGTTTCGGCACGTGTTTACTGTGTTACGGTAAATTCGGGTCGGGGCGCTTCAGTTTGGTAGTGGAGCAGGCTGTAGGTCATTAGGGACATAACTGTGGTTGCTTGACTGTTTGTTTGTGCATAAGATTTGACATGACGTGATATGCATACATACATTCTCATATAGGTACGAATGGATCCGGTTGGAGGGAATCAACATGCTGGAGTTCACCTGGATGACGACCAGGTATCGGTGGATCAACCGCAGCAAGTTGCGGGAGGTCTGGAACACCCTGCGAATGTTCCTTTGGGAGACCCTGCGCAGATGTTAAACGTGGTAACTCAGATTCTGCAAAGGCAAGATGCCAGGGATGCCCGTATCGCAGCTATGGAAGCTCGGGAACAGGAAAACCAAGGACCTGTTGAGGATCCAGTGTATATGAAGCTGGAAAAGCTTGGGGCTGAGGTTTTCACTGGTGTCACTACACCACAGGATGCTGACCGTTGGCTCATACAGATGAATAGGGTTATGCTGAGGCTGACATGCAGGAATGACAGGTGGGCCAGGTACGCCACTGCCATGTTCCGAGGAGATGCCGTTGATTGGTGGGAGTCTACCACCAGGGACATACCGACACCTATCATTATGCCATGGAATCAGTTCATAGAGATGTTCCGAAGGAAGTTTGTTTCTGAGGCATACCAGGATCAGCTGAGGCGAGAGTTTCTGGGATTGCGAATGGGACCATACCAGACGGTCAATGAGTATGAGATTAAGTTCAACCGCTTGTCCATCTATGCCAGTGAGTTTGTAGCTACTCCGGAGGCCAGATGCAAACGTTTCTGGGATGGTCTTCGATCTGGCATCCAGACAGTCATGGGATGCAAGGTCTATGAGACTTACCAGGACATGCTGACAGATGCTTTGAGAGCTGAGATCATTTGGCTGAATAATGAGAAGGAGCAACAGGAGATTTGCAAGAGACAAGCTGCACAGAGTTCTGGGGGACAGAACAAGAGGTTCCAGACACCTGCTAACCGATCAGGGTATGGACAGGGCCGCTCTATGCCCATGAGTCAAGGACGTGGATGGAACAATAATACCTATAACAGAGGCAGTTCTTGGACTCAGTCTGGAGGGACTTCATCTGGGGATACTCGCCCGAGACTTCCTATGTCTCAAGTGAGGTGCTATGAGTGTAATGAAGTTGGGCATTATCGATATGCTTGTCCCAAGTTGGGAAGATCTGGAGGTACAACACCTACTCAGACAGTGCAAGCTTTAGTTGCCAGTGTTCCTAGTGGTACAAGAGTTGGCCGAGGCCGAGGACGTAGAGCTGTTCCTGCTAGGACCCAGTCAGCCATGAATCAGAGTGCAGCTGTGCCAAGGGCGTTCGTTATCACTGCTGAGGAGGACCCAGAGAATGCTGATGTCATAGCAGGTACCTTTACAATCTTTGGTAGTACTGCTTATACATTGATAGACCCTGGTGCTACGCATTCATTTATTGCGCAAAGTTTTGCAATACCACATAACTGTACGGGAGAGAGTTTGGTTTGTCCAATGAGAGTTAGGTTACCTGTGGGTATAGTAGTCAGATTAACCCATGTGTGCAGAGATGTTTCGCTTTCATATGATCGCGAGATTTTTCTTGCACGGTTGATCGTGATGAACATGGGAGGTTTTGATATCATATTGGGGATGGATTGGTTGTCCAAGTACAGTGCTGTGGTGAACTGTCGAACCAAGGAAGTGTTGTTGACTTCCGAAGGTGGACATAAGATTTTGTTGACAGGTATTGGGAGAGCTGCTACTATGTGTAGTATCTCTGCTAATCAGGATGTCGAAATGAAGCCGCATGGTCCAGATGCTTTGTTGACCTATGCCAAGGGTGAAGAAGTTCAGACTCCGGTTTTGGGAGACATCATGGTTGTGAGGGAGTTTTCAGATGTGTTTCCAGAAGATTTGCTAGGATTGCCACCTGACAGAGAAGTTGAGTACACCATCGATTTGATGCCAAGAGTGACGCCTATCTCGATGGCACCATATCGGATGGCACCGACGAAACTCCAGGAGTTGAAGAAACAGTTGGATGAGCTGTTAGAGAAAGGTTTCATCAGACCTAGTATCTCACCTTGGGGATCACCAGTCCTCTTTGTGAAGAAGAAGGATGGTAGTTTGCGCATGTGTGTGGACTATCGACAGCTGAACAAGGTGACAGTGAAGAATAAGTATCCGCTTCCCAGAATTGATGATCTTTTCGATCAGTTACAGGGAGCTACTGTATTCTCCAAGATTGATCTTCGATCTGGCTACCATCAGGTCAAAATTGCAGAGAAGGACATACCGAAGACAGCCTTCTGCACTCGGTATGGTCATTTTGAGTTCACAGTGGTTCCTTTTGGCTTGACCAATGCACCAGCAGTTTTCATGTGCTTGATGCACTTGGTCCTGAACGAGTTCTTGGATAAGTTTGTGGTAGTCTTCATCGACGATATTTTGATATACTCTAAGAACAGGGAAAAATATGAAGAGTTCCTGAAGGTAGTACTTCAGAGGTTGCGAGAGAAAGAGTTGTACGCTAAGTTTAGCAAATGCGAGTTCTGGCTCGAAGAAGTTGCATTCCTTGGACATGTTGTATCCGGGGATGGAATTAAGGTTGATCCTGCTAAAGTAAAAGCCGTTCTGGAGTGGGAGCTGCCTAAGACGGTACCAGAAGTCAGGAGTTTTCTTGGCCTTGCAGGATATTACCGGAGGTTCATCGAGGGTTTTTCCTTGATAGCCAGTCCCATGACCAAGCTATTGAGGAAAGATCAAGCCTTTGTATGGAGTGATGTCTGTCAGCAGAGTTTTGATGAACTGAAGAAGAAGTTGACAACAGCACCAGTTTTGACAGTACCTAAGCTAGGAGTGGAGTACGTACTGTTTTGCGATGCTTCAGGTCTTGGTTTGGGAGCTGTTCTGATGCAAGAAGGTCAAGTGATTGCCTATGCTTCGAGGCAGTTGAGACCGCATGAGAAGAATTACCCGACACATGATCTGGAGATGGCCGCAGTGATTCTTGCTTTGAAGATTTGGCGGCATTATCTGTTTGGAGAGAGATGCCGGATCTTCACAGATCATAAGAGTCTCAAGTACATCATGACTCAGAAGGAGCTTAACCTGCGACAAAGACGTTGGGTTGAGTTACTGAATGATTATGATTGTACTATTGAGTATCACCCTGGGAAAGCTAATGTTGTAGCTGATGCTTTGAGCCGGAGACAGCCAGAAGATGCTTCCACGACTTACTCGATGTCCTCACTCATCGAGTTAAGGAAGATGGGAGTTGATTTGTCAGTTGATAAGACAGGAGTTTTGTTGACTCATATTGAAGTTAAGTCTAACCTGAGAGGTTGGATTGTGGAGTTACAGGATGGAGATCCTGACCTGATCAAGCTAAAGGAAGCAGTCCGTAGTGGAAAGGAAGATAAGTTCCACATAGCAGAGGATAGTGCATTGATGCTGGGAAAGCGTCTATGTGTACCCAGTTTTGGTGACCTGCGTAGTCAGATTCTGAAAGAAGGACATATGACACCGTATGCTATGCACCCCGGGAGCACCAAAATGTACCAGAATCTGAGAAGTCATTTTTGGTGGCCACGCATGAAGAAGGATGTAGCCGAGTATGTGGCTAAGTGTATCACTTGCCAGCAAGTGAAAGTTGAACATCAGGCTCCGGTAGGGAAGATGAGATCTTTGTCAGTGCCAGAGTGGAAGTGGGAGATGATTACCATGGATTTTGTGGTTGGATTACCGTTGACCCGGAGACAGCAAGATGCCATCTGGGTTATCGTTGATCGACTTACAAAATCGGCCCATTTTCTTCCTATTCGACAGACAGACACCTTGGATAAGTTGGCGAAGCAATATGTTGCAGAGATTGTGAGACTACATGGGATTCCTAAGTCCATAGTCTCAGACAGAGACCCGAGATTTACATCGCGGTTTTGGAAGAGTCTGCAAATAGCTTTGGGGACGAAGCTGAGTTTTAGTACTGCATTCCATCCTCAGACTGACGGACAATCGGAGAGGACTATACAGACACTAGAAGACATGCTAAGAGCTTGTGCTCTTAACTTCAGTGGAAGTTGGGACCAGTATTTGCCTTTAGCGGAGTTTGCTTACAACAATAGTTATCATTCCAGTATTGGCATGCCACCTTTTGAGGCTCTCTACAGAAGGAAGTGTCGAAGTCCAGTATGTTGAGATGAAGAAGGTCTTCGTTTGATCGTTGGTCCGGATTTGGTTAAGCAGACTGTTGACAAGATTCAGACAGTTAAGCAGAGTATGAAGGCAGCACAGGACCGACAGAAGAGCTATGCCGATAAGCATCGTCGAGAGATGGAGTACCAAGTGGGAGAACGAGTTTTCCTCCGAGTTGCACCATGGAAAGGTGTAATCAGATTCGGGAAAAGAGGGAAGCTGAGTCCCAGGTACATTGGACCGTATGAGATTGTGGAAAGGGTTGGACCATTGGCGTACAAATTATCTCTACCGGAGGAGTTGTCACGGATTCATGACGTATTCCATGTTTCCATGTTGAGGAGGTACAGATCAGATCCGAGCCATGTGGTTACTACAGTAGATGTTGAGGTCACAGAGGATCTTACATATACAGAAATGCCGGAGCAGATTCTTGCCCGGGAAGCCAGACAGTTGAGGAACAGAGTCATTCCAATGGTAAAGGTTAAGTGGAGCAAGCACTCTGCGAATGAGTCCACGTGGGAAGTTGAGGAGCATATGCGTTCTCAGTATCCGCACTTGTTCACAGCTTCGGAGTGAATTTCGGGGACGAAATTCTTTTTAAGGTGGGTAGGCTGTAACAGCCCAGGTAAAAATTTCATTTTTACCGGGACTGTTTAAGTTAATTTACAGTAATTTACCATTGATTTTTAATCTTGGGTAAATAAAATGTGGTAAATCGAGCTTTGGATTCTGAAACCGAGCATAGTCCCACGTTCGGGATTTTTCTGAGGATTTTACGGACCAAAATTGGAATTTTTCCGGGTCCGGGAATCTTCGGAAAAGCCGGGTTTATCCTCGATTTAACGGACCAGAAATTAAGATAAGTGGGAATTTTGGATATTCTCTGGTCCAGGTGGGTCACACTTCACATGCAGCATAGTAACTGCATAATTGAAGTTCAATAATTCAGCCGCCATCTCCTGTGTAGCCTGTGACTTACCAGTATTTTGGACGCCTATAAGCTGTAATCTTCCTGCCTCACCATGCACACAGCCTTTACCTTCATCTTCCTCCTGCCTACAACCACAGCCACCATTTCCTTCCTGTTTTTCTTCTGCAAAAAAAAAACCCCCTATCAACACTCCTTCACCACAGACCGGAAAAAAAAAAAAAGAAAAACACTCACCCACCAAGCAAAACGCCATCGTTTTGCAAGCCCCCTTCCCCCTTTCTTCTTCTCTTTTCCTCGTGAAACCACCGCCACCGAACACCCCTGCAGCACCAACGCCGCCACCTGCCATCCTCTCTTTGTCTCCTCCTCTTCCTTCCGACACGACGCAGCTCCTCCTCACCGCTGCACGCCGACGACGAGCAAGCAGCCGGGTTTGCTGCAACGCCAACGACGTCCACCGCCTGCAGCCGAGTACCCCTTCCCTCGCGTTCCCTTCGTCGTCGCCATCCTGCGCCTCAGTCTTCGTCGCCTTCCCGCCTGCAGTCGTCTCCTCGCGCCGCTCGTTCCGCCCGTCGTCTCGCATCGCCGGCCGTTTGCATCAAGGTGAGCACGACCCGGTTGCGCTGGATGTGACCCTCCCGCGGCTGGGTTACGGACCCGGGTCGCGCCTGTTGACCTGGGGTTGACCCGGTTGTGGGCTGGGCTTGGGCACAACTTGGGTGTGGGCTTGAATGTGTAGGCTGGTTGGGCTGGAATAATATTTCTTGGGCTGACCCAGAATTAGAAAAGGGAGAAGAGGTGAGTGGAAAAGAATTAAAGAAACAAAAAAAACTCAAGTTGATTTTTATAATACAGTTATAAATTTTCAAATATTATAATGGATATGGTCTAACGGGTAGGGTAAAACCTAGACCCTTACCCAGACCTAGACCCTACCAGGACCCTGTCAATCCGGGTCCAGGTAATACCCTATTCTTTTTTTATTCGATCAAAGTCGGGTAATATCCTATCCATAAAAGCAGATTTCGGGTAGATATCGGGTAGACCTGGAAAAATTGCCATCCCTAATCTCAACCGTAACTAGAAAGAACGAGAGGTGCATTTTTAAGTTCAATGAAGAAAAGGAAAAAAAGATGTTAATTTTTGTTCTTTTCATATCCTTTCGTCTTTTTTTTTTTTTAAGAAAAAAAGGGAACAAAATGCTGGGCTGATAGCCAATAAGAAAGAACCACATAGGATTGTCAAGATCAGATGAGGCCCGCCAAAAACCTCACACAACGCCCGCTCTCGCTCTCGCTCCACTGTAATAATAACTTACAAAGATCACTGCTTGTGCTTTGAAGAAGCAAAACAATGGCTCTCTCTCTATCCACTCCCGCCGTCATCTCTCCTTTGCTTCATAATCATAAACATGAGCTGTTCCATCCTACACGTTTCACATTTCAGGTCTCTCCCCTTTCCCGCACCAGAGCATCTGCAAGATCACCTCACCTCACTATCAACTGCAGCTCCACAAAATCCAGTGCTAATGCCAAGGTTTGGTTTCTTCTCTTTCTCCTTTCTGTTCTGGTTTTTTTTTTTTCTGTTTTGTTTTATTCTTTCAAAAATGGGATGCCTGAGTTCTTGTGGGGGATAACTGGTTCTTTTAGCTTTTGTGAGGTTAATCCTAAAAGAACCAACACGGCTGAATGCCACCACAACGCGCCATTTAGCTAAAATTCTTGCTGGTGTACCATTAAGTTTAACCAATTTAGTAAGGCTTATAGTTCCCCGATTGGACAAAAAAAAAATCATGGGATTTGCTTCTTCTTTCTGATAATTGGTCTTTGGCAATTTACTTCTTTTATCAACATTTGAGTGGTTGAGACAACATTAATCAGTTATATATATCTTTGCCACAAATATATATGGTTCTTGAGTTGGTGAATGTGTTGATGAAATGTGATTCGGCCTCCACCAGTTTAGATCTGATAATGTTTGTTCTTTTCTCTTTTCATGAACAAACTGATACGGTTAATTATATTGGTTTCTGTTAACCGGAAGCAATAGAATTGGTGCCATTTGTGATCAGATGAGGAACATTAGGTCCCACCTATGGCAATGATGATCCTGCTATGCGCATACTGGTTTTATCCTTGGAAAAATAATGTTGATGTACAGCATCCTTTCTATCCAACAATTAGAAAAAGTTCAAATGTTTGATACGGAGACATGCCAAGCAAATGAAGAAAGCCTGAAGTATTTTTCTAAAATGGTTATTCAGTTATGCAGGATCTGGTCAATGTGTACATGCCTACCTTTGAATGTGGAATGAACAAACTTAAGAGTCTAATCGCTGCGGCCTTTATTTTGGTCCAAATTTCTTCACCACTACCTTTGGATGGTTGGCAAATTGGACCTATTTCTCCAGCAAAAGCGGTTCTTTATTCCCCAGATACAAAGGTCCCAAGAACAGGAGAACTTGCCTTGAGAAGGGCTATCCCAGCAAACTCGAGCATGAAGACTATACAGGTAAGTTATTAGAAATGGGCTTTCACTTACCTTCTCCAGCTACGGTAATAATCTAATTCATGCACCAACTTGCGCTGTTGATTTAGACAACCCTGGAGGATATCTCATACTTGCTAAGGATTCCACAAAGAAAGCCTTATGGATCAATGGAGGGCAACGTTAAAAAGGCACTGAAGGTGCGTGTCACATTCTTCCGATGTATAAAGAAATTATGTTAGTTGTTCTGCTAGTTCATCAACTGTTAACTAATTTGGCTTTATACTCTCATAAATTGGTAATTTATCCTCACCACTTTTCTCAGCGCACTTGTTCTTTTATTCCTACTCTACTCTGGTTCCACAGTATGATTCCATTTTTTCATGTTACTACTTGTTTTACATTGTGAGCCCCATCTTCTTAGTAACCAATGAAGCCATACGTTATCTTACTCTGTTTCATTCCATTTCTTCATCAATAATCCTGGATAAACGCTTATTTATCTATCTTGTCATTGTCGTCTATCATGATTCAGATAGCAAAGGATGAAAAAGATGCTATCTTGGCCAGTATACCAGCAGACTCGAAGGAACAAGCAAAAACCATATATGCATCTCTAATAGACGGGAAGGTAAATGAAACACTTCAGCTGCGTCTAGAAACAAAAAACCTACTGCTTTCATGTTGTAGCATCTCTCTGTCCTATACTAGATTTAGTAAGTGGATTTCTAATATCAATCGAGTGCAAAAGACTATGAGGAATGTGCATAAACTATTCATTTGTGCTCTTATTGAGCCTAGTAAATATACACGTCTGACTAAACATCAGTTTCCTGGGAGCTGCCAAGAAACTTGCTGACCTCTTTTTCAGTTTGATATTCCATAATAGCATTTCTGTACAATTTCTTGTTGTATATCTTTTACACCTTGATCAGTGATAAGAACATTGAATTTTCATGTTGTAAACTAAAGCATATCAGAGCACCAGTAAAATGCCTCTTGTTTGATAGGTTGGTTTGCAAACACTCCTTCAATGTATCAAGGATCAAGACCCAGATAAAGTCTCTGTTGGCCTTGCATCTTCATTGGATACCGTTGCAGAGCTGGAGTTGCTGCAGGTAAACATACCTCCTCTGTCAAAATTTGATGGTTCTTCCCCTGCAAAAAGCGTTATTATTTTTTAGGCAGAATCACATAAGAATTGATATTTCTTCAGATTAGTTACTGCCATGATATTGGAAACATGCAGTGTGTACCCGAGACTTCAATTATATGGAGAAATAAATACAATTGAAGAATGGCAGAAATCTTAATGATAGTTCTTGTGACAGGCTCCTGGGTTGTCATTTTTGTTGCCTGAGCAGTACTTGAAATATCCCAGGTTAGTCCTCTGGAGGAATATCCTTATTTCCGTAATATTATGAATAGGATTGCTACAGCCTTTTATATAAATGGCTTTGAGTCCTGATATGATGTTAGAACACTGTCTACAAAAAAGATTGAAACTAATTTTCCAATTCACAAATAGCTGCAACTGGTTTCCTGTGATGCACAAATCAATATATTAGAGAGAATTTTATTCTTAGTTTATCTTAAGCTTTTGGGAAGTCACTATGATCGAATGCACAGAAGTTCAAACCTTACTACCTATCTTCTTGAAATTAAATTTCAGCTCTAGCTAGTGGTGCTAATCCAAGCCAATTCGCTGGCATGCTCCCAGGCACACAAACCATATAGAACTTGAGGCAAAACGAAATAATGTCATGGTATACTTTTGAGGATTTGGGTCAAACGATTGATTTAAAATTTGATGAATCTTCTAATGCTGGACAAGGTAGACTGCCTTTGACCTGAATGGACTGAGGAGACTCTTGGTGCTTGTGAATTGGCATGGTGATACTCATGAGCATTAAATCCAGGAAAATGAAGTACATACACATGTTGCATGATTTGCATGTTCATGCGACATTAAATCGAACTACATTTGCATAAGGTTTTGAGACTACTTATTTTCTGCATTTTTAGGTAAAATTTACTTTTTGGCTCTAAACTTTATACTTTTTGTATTTATCTTTAGTTAGAATTACTCAAGTCACAAGAATCTCAAATCCCCAATAAATGGGAACTAAAACTTTTCAAAATATATATAATACAGCAAGGAGAATCCTGCCTGATTCTTGGAAGGCAAGGTCAGGAACGAAGCACTTGATAAGCTCATGGTCAAGAATCACATTTAATTTGTGGAAATAAGAGTGTGATTTTCTTAAGTTGTCTATACATCAAAAACTCACAAAAAAGCTGCAGGCATTGGAAAAATATTGGGCACTCCAGTCACTTCTTCCTCAGGAACAGTTTTCATTTTTATTTTTAAAAATTTTTGCGTTTTTTTTTTTACTTTGTGTATGATGATTAATATAATTGACTTTTCTGAGACTTCTTTTGCTATGCGTTGGCTTTGTGCTACCTTTTAAATTTTCGCTTTAGGCTAACAGGAAGAGGAATTGTTGAATTCACTGTTGAGAAAGTGGATGGTTCAACATTTTCCCCGGAAGCTGGTGGTGAGTCAAGGAAGACTGCCAAAATTCAGGTTAGACATGCTTAATAATCCCGCACATTTTCCCAGTTGTTCTTATATATAACTCTTCTTATCCTGTTTTCTCTTACATATAGGAAGATTTCTGTGACGAGTTTCAGGTTAATCATTCTGCTCGTTTTACTCCAAAAACCTATGTGAAAGTAGAACAATGGTCGATGGGATGTCTTTCTTTTCACTTCAATTCTTTTCTTTTTCCAAAATGCCCCTGCCCAAAAGTTTTCCCTTATATCTGCAAGAATTGAATAGCAGCATTGGGACAGTTTGGATATATGGTTAGGTTGTGACCAAACAGATACCAACTGTGGTTGGTTGCAGTGTATGTTTAACTCCTACTGATCATTACCCCTCGGATTTAGGTTGTTATTGATGGATATTCGGCACCATTAACTGCTGGGAATTTTGCAAAACTGGTAAGGTAGTTAAAACTCACCTCTGCCTTATTTAAATTATTTAAATTTGGGTCCCTTAGTGTACGCAGTTCTTTTCATCGTCACATATGGTGTTCTCCTAGCACTATATTTTTCTCGTCTTTCTCTTCATCAAAGTTTTTATGACTTGAAGATTTCTTTCCTGCTAAAACAGTGACTGAATAGAAAGCCTTTAGAGTTATTGGAGTTCTTCAAAATTGCTTCTGACAGAAGGAAAAAATTACTGATTAATCTTATAGGTAGTTGATGGGGCATACAATGGGGCAAAGCTGAACACCGTCAACCAAGCTGTCCTCAGTGAAGATGGTCATGATAAGAACAGTGGTTTCAGTGTTCCATTAGAGATTAAGCCCTCAGGCCAATTTGAACCCTTGTACCGAACAACATTAGATGTTCAGGTACAAGCACAGCAGCCTTTATGATATAATACAAGCACCATATTTCTCTAGTTGGAACTTTCTATATGAGTTCTCTTTTTCAAATTTTTTTTTTTTGTAAAAAATTTGAAGGATGGGGAGTTGCCAGTTCTTCCACTTTCAGTCTATGGAGCTGTTGCAATGGCACACAGTGAGGTTTCAGAAGAATATTCAGCACCCTATCAGTTTTTCTTTTACCTTTACGATAAAAGAAATGTAAGTGCAATCCAATCCCCACATTATATTTCTCTTTGTCTTTGTGAACCCAAGTTTACGATTATTCTTTCAATTTTTACATCTGGAGTGATTGAGGATCTTCTGTACTTGTTTCATAGTCTGGCTTAGGAGGGTTATCTTTTGACGAAGGGCAGTTTTCAGTTTTTGGGTACGTTCAAATTTTCTCGAGGAGCAACGCTGTTGAATATATATTGTGTTATGGATCAAAGACTGTTGTGTTTCTGTTGATACACAAAAAAATTTAAGAGGGGCTAAATGTCATGCACTGCTTTAATTTGCAGATATACAACAACTGGGAGAGAGATTCTTTCGCAGATAAAGACTGGAGATGTGATTCAATCTGCAAAGCTGGTGGAAGGTCAAGATCGCCTTGTATTGCCAAATGAGAGTATATAGGTATACTGTCATGTCACTCTGTTATATCTTTTTTGTGGTTAGCAAACTTTCTATACATTGTCTCCGTGACAATATCTCTCCAAGATTATGGTTCTTGTTTTAGCTAATTATTAGCTGCCTTTATAGAAATTTTTATTTTTCTTTCTGATTCCAAAGGTTACCAAGATGAAACTTTTGAGTGAAGACTGAAACCTTCAATATCATAGCGTGATAATCCTTTGCAGTCATTTTACATGTAAACACTGATAAAAACAAAAAATAAAATAAAATTACATGTAAACTATTTATTTCATCAAAATTCAATCCTGCTCTCAACTATTTTATATTCGTGGGATTGCTACTGCTACAAGTTTGGAATGAATATGTAGTTTTCGCTGTGTCTCTTTCCTCTCTTAGGGATGAATTGGGCAAGTATTATCTTGGAAATGTCAATTGTCCAACTCAGATACCCGAAATGGCTTGTACAAACTCAAGTGCTCCGGAACTCTCCAGTACCGGTGTCTCGCTATTTATTCACACCACAGGTTGACATTTTAGGGGTAGAGGAAGGGGAAGATTTTGCAATTTTCAAGAAAAAAGAAAAAAAAAAGAGTAACTGTTGTAAATAATATGTGTTGTTTAATGGAGAAGTTGTTTAATAGAGAAGAAAATGATGTAGGAGGAGGCAGCAGAGGAGAAAAGAAACGTTGAAGGAGGGGAAGGCTGAGCTCGTTCTACTACTCAGTATTTTTCATTCATTGTTTAAATATACAACAATATAGTGTTAGGTGGATGATAATGACATCCACTAATCACACGTTTTATAACACTCCCCTTTGGATGTCATTATACATTAGGAAGAATACGCTAAGGGAGAACTGCCTCATTAAAAAACCTTACCAAGGAAAACCCTGTGGGATAAAAACTTGGTGAAGGAAAAAAGAGTACAGTGCGTATTTTACTCCCCCTCATTTTGGCCTCTCTTGATTTCTTGTTGTCGTTGAACGTCAATAATCCTCTTGTCAACTTCTGGTGATGTAGGCCTTGTCTGATTACCTTTGATACATTATTATTCCAACTGGACAATGTAGGTAGCTTTATCTTCATAATTTTTGTTGTCGGAGCATCTGTCTTGCCCTCTCTCCTTTTGTAGTCCCAATGATGCAACAATTTCATGTGTAAAGTTGTGGCAGATGTCCGGCTGTGCCTTTTGTGGATCAAGTGGGGGATCGGCATCTGCTAGAACCAACTCTTCTTTCTTCGGGCTTACAGGATTAACATGATACCTCATCTTTTATACCCCGAAGATAAGAGCAAATTCTTATCTTGCCAATACGCTTAAGTCAAAAGCTTCAGGCTTTATTTTCTTAGTAATACATATTGCACTTCAACAGGGTACTCCAGGACCAATCTAATAGCACGGTATCTGGAAGCTTCTTCGGGAGTTCCAATCATAAATAAGTTTATCCATACTCAAAATGATTTAAATTATGTAAAGATCAGTTCAACGCTATTTTGTAATTTCCCGGGAATTAGTTGCTTCAGGCAACTTGGATCCTTCAGGGATCTTCATGTATATATCATGACTTATGGATCCATATTAATAAATAGGCTGTAATAGTATTCACTAGATGCATTTCAAATTCTTTTCATATAATGCCAGACTTATTAACATAATTGCATCCACCACAGGGGAGTAAATCTCCTCATAATTAAAATCAGGTCGTTTGGGTAAAACCTTGTGCAACCGTGCTTTATATCTTATTTATATTTTCCGCACAAATACCCGTTTCTACGACTAATCAATTTTACACACTCTGGTGTACGGACTACAGGTCCGAAAAATATCTCGCTTCATAAGCGAGTCAAACACAGCCTTTAATTATATCTCTTTATTTTGGCCAATCATACAACGCCTACTTTCATTAGTAGGTTCATGATCCTCATTTTTAATATTTAGCGCTATTAATTAAAATTGTATTCCGTCGACGGTTATTTCTCGTCGGTTCCATCTTATTCCTGACACTGTAATTGAGATCTTATCATGCTCATTTATTTCAGGTACCTGAGTTACTTCTGAAAATTTATCAATTGTGTCAGAGAATCAACCTCTTCTGGAGGACTTTTAATTCAAACCTCTACTGAAGGCATATATATTTTTTTTTTAACTGGGGCCATCTTATCACATTTGCTCCTTTTTCTCTATTGAGAATTTCTTTTCTTTTTGGAACCGAGTATAAACTATGGATTCATTTGCATACTTATATTGTTCTTCAGGAACATCAATTTAAACAGGAGCATCTGCAGCTGGTATATGGTCACACTTAATTTAAATGTGTCTGGCAATTGCATATCAACTTTTCTACAAATGAATCTTCTTTTGAACTTCAGGTTCATACTAATTTATATGAGGATCAACATTCATATATATTATGCATTTCAACAAACTTGATCCAGCTGCTTCTTTCTCCCCCTGATGTTGGGTATACACACATATCAAATTTATCAATAAGCAAATTTCGCTATAAATGAATCTCCAATCTTTTAGTCAATAGTCTTAATAATGTTGTGTTTTGATGGAGATTACCCAACATCTATTCCCAAACTTCTTTAAGGACCAGATTAACTATGCTGTGGTGAAGCATAATATACTGTACAACCAACGGTCCGAAGATGGGAGATATTTTGTGACCAAGAACCAATGGGGAGATCTTATGATCTTATAATATCTTATTGGCTTGATGCACATTTACTGCGTATAAAATATCATAGTCATATTTCATCAATGGTCCTGCAATCAATTGTCAATATGGCCCAGATCTCTTTGGGTTTATTTCCAATGATATACATTCTCCATTGAAGAAACATACCAACATTATCTAGACATATAGTCTAATAACATAAGTAGGGACATATACCGCAAGTGGCTTAATTATTAAATCAGTGCGCACAATGCCAACTTGCGTCACATAATAGACCATCTAGTCGATGCATCGTAAAAATTACCTAGATGGTTAACACCGCGGATTTATCAGTCCGCGTTTATCTCCCTGAACTATTCTCAAACTTTGCTGGTGATACTAGGCCATTCTCATCTTAGGAAGACCGTATAATAACTTTCGCAGCAAACAAACTCATAGAAATTCATTAATTGTAAAACTTCTGGTTTTTCAATGAATGTTCCAATAAATTTCGTGCATCATTATTAACCCGGGATGGCCCATCCGGTCATGCCAAATAATAAATCCATGAACCAACTTCAAGTTGGTGCCCGCTTCAGGCTGCGCAAGCTGTGTATCTAAACACTTAAAATTGCTAGCTCCAGGCTAGTGCATTCCAGCTTCTGGCTAGATATGTTAAGTTTCAATTACTCAACTGCAAGCTTCAGGCTGCAATACATGTGTCAATATTAGGCTTATTCCTGCCATTCATGTCGGAAAAGATCAGAATTATTGAGCAATAATTAATGTAGCGGCAGACATTTCCAAAAGCGAATCCTCGAGGGTTGTAAAGCTTTGGAATTTTCTGAGTAATAAAATAATCCACCGAAAAATCTTCTGGATCTTTTCGGGGACACCTGGCTATCTATGCTCAGGCTATAAGAAGGGGGAAGGATTACATGGGGAGATACAGGAAAACTCATAGATATAGAAAAATTCATCAAAGCAAAGAAACAGAAAACTCAACCAAGCAAAAATGCCTTCCCCAGCTACTGTTTTCTTTGTTGAGGGTGCCTCACTAGGCAGAAGAAATAGATTGGCCTATAGCATGGTAAATGAACAACAAGAGGAACTGCCTAATGAGCTAGCAAGAATCCCACGTTTGGTTTTTGTAGATGAGCTATACTCGTCTAGGTTCTTTGTGACTCCAATGGAAGAAACTTTCTTCCT
>JAKUCV010001073.1:125117-199895 GCA_028386065.3 Turnera subulata | reverse complement strand
TCCCCAGCTACTGTTTTCTTTGTTGAGGGTGCCTCACTAGGCAGAAGAAATAGATTGGCCTATAGCATGGTAAATGAACAACAAGAGGAACTGCCTAATGAGCTAGCAAGAATCCCACGTTTGGTTTTTGTAGATGAGCTATACTCGTCTAGGTTCTTTGTGACTCCAATGGAAGAAACTTTCTTCCTGGAGGACCAAGGTAATCTTAGGACAAATTTTTATGGCTCAGCTAACTCTATAATGTTTTTCATATCTGCTAGGATGCAGGAATTTCAGCTAGAGCCTTCATGTCAAATTTTAAATCAAAGTAGTTATTATCAGGTTTCTATGATGGCTCGGAGCGTCCCAAGTGTGACTGGGTTACCACCTACATGGCCTAAGGTACGACTTTTATTGTGGAATTGCAGGGGTATAGCAAGAAGGTCTCAAGTCTTTGTGCGTACCTTAAGGGATCTGAAGAATCAGTACAAGCCTAACATGGTACTGATTACAGAGACTTTGTGGCAAGCAGGGGAGAATCATGGTGTGATTCCACTTCGTTTTCCTCCAACGAATCGGTTTGAGATACCTGGAGAAAACAACAGGGGTGGTATGTGGTTCTCCTGGAACGACAGTGTTAGAGTCAACATTAATGGTGAGGCTCAGAGTTTCAGGGTTAATGTTGAACCCA
This sequence comes from Turnera subulata, assembly GCA_028386065.3. NCBI lineage: Eukaryota > Viridiplantae > Streptophyta > Magnoliopsida > Malpighiales > Passifloraceae > Turnera > Turnera subulata. Next base: position 199,225 of record JAKUCV010001073.1, on the reverse strand, counting down.
ACCGATAGATTACTTGTTCAAACATATGTATGAGAACCATTCTTCTTTGAATGTTCTCCAGTTATGGATCTGTTTTTGCAATAATAATATGCATGTTTACTTTGAGCCTTTTTATTTATTATCTCATTTACGCCCACAGACACAAATAATTATACTGTCTTATTCGCTTCAGGGAATAAATCTGAGTCAATTCATTTTGGGATCCATAATAATTCATTTTATTACTGGGGGTGTCTGTACTCGTATAAATATACGATCTTCTAGATCATATTAAAACATGTGTTCTTCAGGAACATATTCGAATTTATGCTCTTCTGGAGCGTGTTAATCATTTTTCATTTCGAGATGTAATAATATCTTATATTGACATCCACTCATATAATTCTCCCCCTGTGGATGTCAATTTTGCATTGTCTTCGAGACTAATGCTTCAGGCATTATTCTAAGAAACAATTATAAAGTACTAAAAAGTAAATAAAATAAATTCCAATGCGTAATAATTTAAACTGAACATAAAATAAATTGAATATAAAATAATAAAGCGGAATATAAAATAAATTTAAGCATAAAAATTAAAACAATTAATATATATTTTCTTGTACCTTCAGGGTAAGCAAGAATAAAATCAGTATCCATCTTCTTGATGGTCATACAAATAGCCACCTTCTAGTGGTCATACAACATCCACCTACTGGTGGGCATACAATATCATGGTCATCATCTTGACCAAATATGGTTTCATCCATATTACATTTGTCCTGTTGGGACACGCATTTCTTCAGATGCGTACACTTGTGGTCATTAATGTCCCATTTCTGTTGGTCACATAAATATTTGCAGGACCTTTTGGCTGCCAGACTTCAAGTCGTTGCTGCATTTTTCTTTTCCCGATTCTTCTGGACTTTTTCATTTAGTCTTCCAGACTATTCTCATTTAAATACATTTTCGCATTTAATGCCCATTATAAATTTCTTCTGGAAATTTTAAGGGTCTTAAATTCAAATATCATAATTAAATTAATAAATAATTAATTAAAGTAAATAAGCAAGGGGCCTTTTATTAATTACCCCAAGTAAAATAAATGACGAAAAATAAAATAATGGGCCTATTAGGAGCCCATGAGTAAAATTAAAGGCAAGAAAATTAAAGGCAATGAGCCCTGTTATAGCCCAATTAAAATAAATAGCGGAAAATTAAATGCAATGGGCCTTTAATTAATTAGCCCAATGAAAATTAAATTGCTGAAAATTAAATGCAATGGGCCTATTGCGAACCCAATGAAAATTAAATTGCCGCAAAATAATGTGATGGGCCTTACACGAGCCCAATTAAAACATAAAGAAATAGGCGGCTTAGCCGGCCATTAAATGAATAATGGGCCTTTTTAATAGCCCAATCGAAAAAAAAACAGAAAATATGCTTACTCGATAAATCTTTCAGCAATAATATATATAATATATTATACTAGTATCCGGATACTATTCCGGTATATTATTTTTCTTTCGGGCTGAGTTAAAATATTCAGTCCAACACAGTCCCTGGCCCAGCCCAACCGACCAGAGCCGAGCCGAGGCGACCCAAGCTGAGCCGAGCCTAAGACCCCCACTACTTGCCAGCTTTTTCAGATTTTTTTTTTTAACTACTCCTACCGACACTTCCCCTCTCTCGTTTACCTTCCCCTTTTTTTTCTTTTCTTTATCTTTCTCCTCTCTCCTTTTTTCTTTGTTTTCTATTCTTTTTCCTTCCCCAAAACACACTAACCGATCTCTCCTTCCCCTTTCTCTTCCTCATGCCTTCTTCTCCAAAAAAAAAATTTCTTTCTTTCTTATTCCTTTCCTTTTCTAATCACGCAGCTCTCCTCTCAAATTTTTTTTTTATTAGCCAACAAACCCACCATCATCACGATCTTCTATTTTTTTCTTTTCTCTTTTCTTTCTCTTAATCTCGGTTAGTTGTTTCTGATGGTAGATGGTTCGGCTTGGTGGTATCGTCGTCGCCGGCGGCACGGGCGGTGAAGGAGAACTGGGTTGTGGTCGGAACATCAAGGCGACGCTGCTGGTGGAAGCGCGGCGTCAGATGGTGGCTGGAGACGGCTCACGCGCGGCTGGAAGACGACGCGTGGGGGGAAGGACCGCTGCTTCGGGCAGCGAGTGGCGGAGCGTGCGGCGGAGGACGATGACCAAACTTCACCGGAGTATTCACCAGGAGACGATCTACCTTGCTGCGTGGGAGGTGATGTCAGTGGAGGTTTCGGGTTCTTTGGTTTTAGGCTTGGCAGAAACATCTTGTGTGTATTAGAAATAAAATTAATTGCTTGAATCTTTAGTTTCGGGTTCTCCTCTGTGTTTGATGTTGTTGTTGTTCTTGTGTTTTTTTTTTTGATTTCATGCTCTCGGTAGAGAACAAATCGTGCTGATAACGTGTTGTAAATAATATGTGTTGTTTAATGGAGAAGTTGTTTAATAGAGAAGAAAATGATGTAGGAGGAGGCAGCAGAGGAAAAAAGAAACGTTGAAGGAGGGGAAGGCTGAGCTCGTTCTACTACTCAATATTTTTCATTCATTGTTTAAATATACAACAATATAGTGTTAGGTGGATGATAATGACATCCATTAATCACACGTTTTATAACAGTAACGATAAAAAACGATGAAAGTTATTAAGGGAACAGGAAGATTTTCTGAAGAAATAGCCAAAGGTTCTTTCCCAGAAATATATTTGCCATCAAACTGAGATCAGAACATGAGAATTGACAAATGTCTCGTTGTCTATAAAATGTTAAGGTCTTAAGGTTTTTACAATTTTGTTCTTTTGTCCCAAATGTACTAGTCTTGCACTTTTTATATAAAATACAATTTGATTGACAAATTATTTTTTTTTGAGAATTTTTTTTACAATAAATATAAGTATATATATGTATTAAATCTGTACGAAAATAAGAATTCTTTTGTTCCACGTGTCAATTTGTGTATGTCATTTTGTTATAATATACAATTAAACTAGTACTCTACGAAATACACGGGCTAGCATTTTTATGAGTTTTTTAATTTCTTTTTTTTTTTACAATTAGCTTTAATTATATGTAAATTATGCACTATATATATAATATATATATACATATTATATATATCTTTATTTATATTATTATAAATTTAAATTTTCAAATATTATAAGTAATTTTCATAAATAGTCCAGCCACATGGTACAAATTTAATTTAATATATATATTTTTAGTCAGTTGTGATTTTTAAACGTGATTTTAAAAATACGTGTATTGATAATTAGTTTGGTAAAATTAATAAATTTATCTGGGATTCAATTGTATAAGGACAATATGAGGATAAAATTCTATCCATTGAGTTGTATATATTTGTTATTGATGTTGTCTTCCGAGCCTAATAAGTAGGTCTTGTAAATAGTCCAGGCATATTGTAAAAATTTTAATATATACATTTTGTTCGATGTTTGAACCTAATAAATAAAATTTTATACATTGAGTTATATATATTTATTATTAATTCCAGTTTTCAAACCTATTAAATAGGTTTTCTAAATAGCCCGGACGCATTGTACTAATTTAATAGATACATTTATTAGTAGATTTATAAAATTAGGATAAAATTACACATATTGATGAGTAGGTTTATAAATTTAATAAGTAGATTTTGGGTCCCATTTATACACAATGTATGGATAAAATTCTATACATTGAATTGTATATACTTATTGTTGATTTTGGCTTTCGAGCCTAGTAAGTAGGCCCCTTAAATAGTCCAGACACATTGTATAAATTTAATATATACATTTATAGTTAGTTTCGATTTTTAAACCTAATAAATAACATTCTACGCATTGAATTTTATATATTTATTATTCCTTCCGGTTTTCAAACCTATTAAATAGGTTTTCTAACCCTGATAAATAAAATATATGTATACTATGCACTGGGTTATATATATTTATTATAAATTTAGGTTTTCAAACATTATAACTCTCATATAATAGTCCAACCTACATGGTATAAATTTAATATATACATTTTTAGTTAGTTTTGATTCTTAAACGTAATTTAAAAATATATTTATTGGTAATTAGGTTTATAGAATTAATAAGTATATCTAACATTCAATAGTATCAAAGATAATGTGAAGATAAAATTCTATGCATTGTGTTGTACATATTGATTATTTATTTTAGTTTTCGATCCTGATAAGTAGGTCTTATAAATAATCCAGGTACACTGTATAAATTTATTATATATTTATGGTTAGTTTAAATTTATGAACTTAATAAATAAAATTCTATACATTGGGTTATATATATTTATTATTCATTCCGATTTTCAAACCTATTAAATAGGTTTTCTAAATAATCCGGACACATTGTAAAAATTTAATAAATATATTTATAAAATTAGGATGTTTATAAATTTAATAAGTAGATTTTGCGTTCCATTATATATAGACAAAAGGATAAAATTCTATATATTGAATATTGTGTATATTTATTATTTATTTTACCTTTCAAATCTAATAAGTAGGTTCCATAAGTAGTCCAAGCATATTGTTTATATTTAATATGAAACGCCCCGATCCGTATTTACCGTTTTACACAGTAAACACGTGGGACCTATTAATTATTACAGAAACTACAGCGGTAAATATCACAAGCTAACAGTAATAATACAACAACGGTATTCGTCCCAATACGGAGACATTGTTACAGCAAGCTACAGAAACAGAGTAATAAAATGCAAGCAGCGGAAGTCTTAATACAACATAACAACAGTAATGAATATGATGCAACGCAGGAAGGATTCGGGCCTGGCAGAGGGTGCGCCACAGCTTGCCTCGAACGTACCTGAGCTACGCACAATCAAACTACGTGACCAGGTCACGCAGGCGAGGGGTGAGTCGGAAGTGCTCACCGGGTAAAATCCATAAGCAAATATACACATACAAACAACCGTTAATTTCCAAGTCACATCATCAATAATTAACTAAGGTTCTCACGAACCTTAAACAACACACATGGTGATTCTAGACACGCTATACTAATTTTATTATCAGGGCCCCTATCACTAGTTAAATGGTGGCCGTCGCCAGGTAGTCAAGCTAGCTAGCCCGTGGACCCCGCCCTGGTACCTCCACGTAATAACTGGCACAGATAGGGAGCAAACCCCAAGCACACTCTCCCCCAACGCCTAAAATAATAATTGGTACAGATAGGGAGCAGACCCCAAGCACACTCTCCCCCAGCACCATACAATAAAAGACTACCATCTGGCTGTTCCAACATTTAACTGTGACTTACTAGATGTCTAAGTGTTCTTCAGTTTTAATATTTCTCCTCCCTCAACTAGTTACTACGATTCTATTATCCGACCATTATCTCATTATCCCGAGCAGGCTCACAGCCTCTCCGCTCGTCTGGATAATACAAACTTATCCCAAACTGTTATCCCTTACTAGTACCTCCGGTACTCAACCCACACAATCCTCACAGTCAACAACAACAGTAATAGACTTACTTATACCAACAATTCCAATATCATCAATAACATCAACAGTAGCAATAATTTCAACATCATCAACGACAACAAACATCAATTTAATTCATCACTCAACAAGCCATTCACAACCACAAAGAATTAAGCCAGCAATTATCACACATAGTAAACAAACAGCAACTTGATAACACGGGCAGCATATAAATATTTACTTATCCTCACCTTAGCCGATTTCCTATTCCTGAAACTCCTCGAAATGTCCCGGCTCTGGCTCCTCGGGATACTGCTCGTTATCAACTCCTATATCAAACAATAATATATGCACACATAAGATGATATGCAAATGCCAGACTAATACTGTAAGCCGTAAAATTAATACTGACTCGTCTCGGTACTGCCTCGGGTTATTTCTCCATTATCATCATAATTCACCATTTATTTTCAAGTGTCAAAAATACCATACTGATACCCGGTTATTATTCCGGTACGTGCTTACTTTGATAATACCATACTGATAGCGGGTGACGACGGCGACTGTAGATGGTGGTGAGATGATAGTGGTCACGGTGGCGGGTGGTGGCGAGGAAAGGAGAAGAAGAAAAAGAGAGATGGAGAGGGTACTGCGTCGTTTTGGTGCAGGTGAGTTTTTCTTTTTCTTTTCCTTTTTTTTTCTTCCTAGTTGGTTTTGTGAGGATATAGGGAAACTGGTTTTGTGTTTTGCAGAAGAAAGAAGAATTGGTTTCAGGTTTTTGCAGAGAGGAAGAGAAGAGGGTGGTATTGGGTTTAGTGGTTCTGCAGGAAAGAAAAAAAAAAGAAGATGGTGTATACGCAGGTTCACGAGCACTTTACTGCATGAACACGGGCGTCACAGCAGGTCACAGGTATAACAGGAGAAGGCGGCTGCATAATTCAATTATGCAGTCGTGTATCGTCTGGACCAGAAAATATCTACTATACCCACTTACCTTTATTTCTGGTCCGTTCCATCGAGGTTGATCCCGACTTTTCTGAAGATTCCTGGACCCGAAAAATTCCAACTTGGTCCGTAAAATCTGTAGCTCTCATACACTGTCTCACCGTCGGATCTTGTCAACTGTCTATTTGACTAAATCCGGTCCAATGATCAGCCTTGAGCCTTCTTCATCCCAACAAACTGGACTTTTACACTTTCTTCCATAGAGGGCTTCAAAAAGTGGCATACCGATACTGGAATGATAGCCATTGTTATATGCAAACTCTCCCAAGGGTAGGTACTTATCCCAACTCCCACTGAAGTTGAGTGCACAAGCTCTAAGCATATCCTCCAGTGTCTGTATAGTCCTCTTAGACTGTCCATCTGTCTGAGGATGAAAAGCGGTACTGAAGCTCAACTTGGTTCCCAGCGCTACTTGTAAACTCTTCCAGAATCGTGATGTGAATCTGGGATCTCTGTCTGAGACTATGGTCTTTGGAATCCCGTGTAGTCTCTCAATCTCAGCAACATACTTATCCGCCAATGTGTCCATGGTATCAGTTTGGCGGATAGGGAGAAAATGAGCCGATTTTGTTAACCGGTCAACGATGACCCAAATAGCATCATGCTGCCTCCGAGTCATCGGTAAACCAATCACAAAATCCATAGTGATCATCTCCCACTTCCACTTCGGTACTGTCAATGATCTCATCTTGCCTGCTGGAGCCTGATGTGTGGCTTTCACCTGCTGGCAAGTAATGCATGTTGCGACATACTCTGCTACGTCTTTCTTCATACGAGGCCACAAAAAATGGCTCTTCAGGTTCTGATACTTCTTGATGTTTCTAGGATGCATCGCATATGGCGTCATATGACCTTCATCCAGGATCTGACTATGCAGATTACTGACATCAATCATCATTGCTCCATCATCAGCTATACAAAACTTATCTTCCCTTCCGCTCCTTACTCCTTCCTTTAGCTTGCCCAGGTCGGGATCTCCATCTTGTAACTCCACTATCCATCCTCTTAGGTTAGACTTGACACTCATGTGTGCCAACAAAGCTCCTGTATCATCCACTGCCAAGTCAACTCCCAACTTCATTAACTCGATAAGTGAAAACATCGAGTAACTAGTGGAGGCATCATCCGATTGTCTCTGGCTCAAAGCATCAGCTACCACATTAGCCTTTCCTGGGTGATACTCGAGAGTACAATCATAATCATTAAGCAATTCAACCCAGCGTCTTTGTCGCAGGTTAAGCTCCTTCTGAGTCATGATGTACTTAAGGCTTTTGTGGTCGGTGAAGATTCGACACTTCTCTCCAAACAAGTAGTGTCTCCAAATCTTCAGAGCCAAAATCACAGCTGCCATCTCAAGATCACACGTCGGGTAGTTCTTCTCATGAGTCCTTAGTTGTCTAGAGGCATAGGCAATCACTCGTCCTTCTTGCATCAGCACGGCTCCTAAACCAAGACCTGATGCATCACAAAACAACACGTACTCAACTCCTGGCTTCGGTACTGTTAGCACTGGTGCCGTTGTCAGCTTCTTCTTAAGCTCCTCAAAACTCTGTTGGCACTCCGGGCTCCAAACAAAAGCTTGTTCTTTCCTCAACAGCTTAGTCATGGGAAGGAAAAACCTTCTATGAACCTCCGATAGTATCCTGCAAGGCCAAGAAAACTCCTGACTTCGGACACATTCTTAGGAGGCTCCCACTCCAACACAGCCTTAACTTTGGCAGGATCAACCTTTATTCCATCCCCGCCTACTACATGTCTGAGGAAGGAAACTTCTCCAAGCTAAAATTCACACTTGCTGAATCTGACATACAACTGCTTCTCCCGTAACCTTTGAAGCACTATCCTCAAATGCTCTTCGTGCTCTTCCTTGCTCTTGGAGTAGATGAGGATATCGTCGATGAAGACCACAACGAACTTATCCAAGAACTCATTCAGTACCAAGTGCATCAAGCACATGAATACTGCTGGTGCATTGGTCAGACCGAAAGGTACCACAGTGAATTCGAAGTGGCCATACCGTGTGCGAAAGGCTGTCTTCGGTATGTCCTTCTCCGAAATCTTGATCTGGTGATAGCCCGATCGGAGATTAATCTTTGAAAACACCGTTGCTCCTTGAAGCTGATCAAAATGGTCATCAATCCTCGGTAACGGGTACTTGTTCTTGACTGTCACCTTATTTAACTGTCGATAGTCTACACACATCCTAAGACTACCGTCCTTCTTCTTCACAAACAAAACTGGTGCACCCCATGGTGAGGTGCTAGGTCTGATGAAACCTTTCTCCAATAGTTCGTCTAGTTGCTTCTTCAGCTCCTGAAGCTCTGTTGGTGCCATCCTGTATGGTGCCATCAAGATAGGTGTAATTCCAGGTACAAGCTCGATGGTGTACTCAACCTCTCTGTCGGGTGGCAAACCTGGTAGATCATCTGGGAAAACATTAACGAACTCCCTCACAACTACTACATCTTCCGGGGTAGAATCTTGTGTTTCTTCATCTGGAATGTGGGTCAGCAAAGCATCTGGACCATGTTGCTTTATTCGGTAGCCCTGGGTAGCAGAGATACTACATGTGGTTGTAGTTCTCCCCACTCCGAACAGAACAATCGTCCGACCTTCGGCGAATGTCAACCTCACTTGCTTAGCTCGACAATCTACCAAAGCTCGATACTTCGATAACCAAACCATGCCTAGGATTATATCAAATCCTCCCATGTTCATGACAATGAGTCGAGCAGGAAAGGTTACGTTCTCAAGTACTAACGGTACATCCTTACAAACTCTATCTAACCTCACTATGATGCATGCGGGTAATCTAACCCTCATCGGCTTTTCTAGGGATATTTCTTCACAGTTATGTTGCATAGCATAGGTTTGAGCAATAAAGGAATGTGTAGCTCAAGGATAAAATACTGTGAATGCAACACTACCATGTACTGTAAAGATACTTGCTATAACTTGGGCAGCATCAGGGTCTTCTTCTGCGGTGATGACGAAAGCTCTAGGAACTGCTGTGCTTTGGTTAGCTCCAGATTGGGTCCTTGCGGAAGGATTTCCACGGCCACGACCTTGTCCATGAGCTCTAGATCCACTTGGCACGCTAGCCACAGAGGCCTGAACTGTTGGTGCCGGTGCAGAGTTACTGACTCTCCCAAGCTTTGGCCATGCATAACGATAATGTCCCAACTCAATGCATCCAAAGCATCTGACTGATGATATGGGGCGTCGGAAGCGGTTATCTTTAGAATTAGTCACTCCAGGTCCACTCCATCCTCCGGTTGAAGCTCCGCAGTTTTTAGCCCAACCACGTCCATAAGTCATCTGCTGATACTGTCCTCGTCCAGCTGTAGGCGCACTAGCGATAGGTGCATATGGCTTCTTGTTCTGACTAGGAGGAACCTGCGGTGCATTTCTCTTCCGGCGATACTCCTGTTGATTACGCCATGTAACTTCAGTCTTCTAAGCATCCCTTACCTTGTCTTGATATCCAGCACAATCCTTGCATCCCATGATAGCTTGGATGTCAGGATGTAGACCTCTCCAGAAACGTTGGCATCTGGCTTTGGTTGTTGCCACCAGATCTCCAACATACAGGGACAAATGATCAAACTTCATCTCATACTCCGTCACGGTCATATTATCCTAGCGCAATTCTAGGAATTCGCGCTGCATGCGTTCCTGAAATTCTTCAGTAATGAACTTGTCCTTGAACATGGCCGTGAACTCAGCCCATGGCATCACCACTAGTTTCGGCAGGTCTCTTGTGGTAGATTCCCACCATGTTGCTGCTTCTTCACAGAAAAGAGAAGCGGCATTGTTCGCCCACTGGTCAGTTGTGCACTTGATCTTAAGCATGACCTTGGCGATCTGACGTAACCACTCGTCCGCCTCACGAGGGTCAGTCGCTCCTGAGAAGAGCTCACCTCCAAGCTCAGATAGCTTGGTAAAAACAGGGTCTTCGACTGGTCCCCCAGCTGTCAGTCGATGAAGGATCTGGGTTATCATGTGCCTCATCTGCAAGGACATCTGGTATGGTATACCTGGTACCCCATCGTAAACATGTGGTTCTTCTCCGTACGCATGCGGTTGACCGATTGACACTTGGTCCTCTTCCAGGTGCTGTTGGGCGGCATGCTGGTGTCCCTCAGTCGGATCCATCTCGTCCTTCCTATATGAAGATGTATGCATGAGTACCATATTTATAACATGTGGTGCAGGAAATGCACAGACGATCGAACAACAACCAAGGACCTACAGCCCGCTCCGCTACCAAAATGAAACGCCCCGATCCGTATTTATCGTTTTACACAGTACACACGTGGGACCTATTAATTATTACAGAAACCACAGTTGTAAATATCACAAGCCAACAGTAATAATACAACAACGGTATTCGTCCCTATACGGAGACATTGTTACAGCAAGCTACAGAAACAGAGTAAGAAAATGCAAGCAGCGGAAGTCTTAATACAGCATAACAATATTAATGAATATGATGCAACGCAGGATGGATATGGGCCTGGCAGAGGGTGCGCCACAGCTTGCCTCGAACGTACCTGAGCTACGCACAATCAAACTACGTGACCAGGTCACACAGGCGAGGGGTGAGTCGGAAGTGCTCACCGGGTAAAATCCATAAGCAAATATACATTTACAAACAACCGTTAATTTCCAAGTCACATCATCAATAATTAACTAAGGTTCTCACGATCATTAAACAACACACATGGTGATTCTAGACACGCTAGACCAATTTTATTATCAGGGCCCGTATCACTAGTTAAATGGTGGTCGTCGCCAGGTAGTCAAGCTAGCTAGCCCGTGGACGCCGCCCTGGTACCTCCACGTAATAACTGGCACAGATAGGGAGCAGACCCCAAGCACACTCTCCCCCAGCGCCTAAAATAATAATTGGTACAGACAGGGAGCAGACCCCAAGCACACTCTCCCCCAGCATCATAAAATAAAAGACTACCATCTGGCTGTTTCAACATTTAATTGTGACTTACTAGAAGTCTAAGTGTTTTCAGTTTTATTATTTCTCCTCCCTCAACTAGTTACTACGATTCTATTACCCGACCATTATCTCATTATCCCGAGCAGGCTCACAGCCTCTCCGCTCGTTTGGATAATACAAACTTATCCCAAACTGTTATCCCATACTAGTACCCCCAGTACTCAACCCACACAATCCTCACAGTCAACAACAACAGTAATAGACTTACTTATACCAACAATTCCAATATCATCAATAACATCAACAGTAGCAATAATTTCAACATAATCAACGGCAACAAACATCAATTTAATTCATCACTCAACAAGCCATTCACAGCCACAAAGAATTAAGCCAGCAATTGTCACACATAGTAAACAAACAGCAACTTGATAACACGGGCAGTATATAAATATTTACTTATCCTCACCTTAGCCGATTTCCTATTCCTGGAAGTCCTCGAAATGTCCCGGCTCTGGCTCCTCAGGATACTGCTCGTTGTCAACTCCAATATCAAACAATAATATATGCATACATAAGATGATATGCAAATGCCAGACTAATACTGTAAGCCGTAAAATTAATATTGACTCGTCTTGGTACTGCCTCGGGTTATTTCTCCATTATCATCATAATTCACCATTTATTTTCAAGTGTCAAAAATACCATACTGATACCCGGTTATTATTCCGGTACGTACTTACTTTGATAATACCCTTTTCATTTTTATTTTCCTCAAAATAATTATATACCATATATATTTTTTTCCAAAGTATTATTTTCATAAATATAAACCTTATTATCATTTTTATTATTTTTCTCCATTAATTCCAGAATATTATTTCCCAGAAATATAAGCCTAAATATACATTATTTTTTATTTTTTTTATTTTTTTAATATTTCTTAGAATTATATTTATTTCCAGAATATCTTTTCTTCTTTTTTTTTATTAATTCAGACTGGGCCATGAACAGTACCGGCCCAGACCCTGCATAGTGCCAAGCCCAGACCCTACTAGGAGCCCAGGCATAGGCCCACACGCTGGCCCAGGCTAGGCAGTCCAGCCCAGCAGCCCAAAACCCATGGCAACCCAACCCAGACCTCGACCCGACTCGTGGAAACGGGTCAAACTCGACCCATCTGGGTCGTCTTCAACCCGGCTGCTCATCTTGGAATCGTGGCGGCGGCGGCTGAGCAAAGCACAGGCGGGCGGCAACGAGGCGACGAAGATGCAGCTGAAGGGGAGGCGTGCGACAGCAGCACCGAGAGGAGGGAACGACGTCTCGTCGGGCTCCACTCCACAGATCGGCGGGTCTGTATGCGAGGAGAAAGCAGTACCGGCGGCGCGAGGAGACAGCGAGGAAGGAGGCTGCAGGCGTATCGGCAGCGAGGCGAAGTCGCTTGTCGGCGGCGGTGTGAGGGGCGTCACGAGTGGCTGCAACGGTGAGACGGCAACGGCTGTGTGAGGGGCGTCGCAAGTGGCTGCAACGGCGAGACGGCGACGGCGGACAAACTCGTGCGGCTCTCGTTGATTTGTCACGACTGGACGACGGCGACGACGCGTTCTGCAGCAGCGGCGAGGAGAAAGGAAGAGATGGCGGGTGACGACGGCGACTGCAGATGGTGGTGAGATGATGGTGGTCACGGTGGCGGGTGGTGGCGAGGAAAGGAGAAGAAGAAAAAGAGAGATGGAGAGGGTACTGCGTCGTTTTGGTGCAGGTGAGTTTTTTTTTTCTTTTCCTTTTTTTTTTCCTTCCTGGTTGGTTTTGTGAGGATGTAGGGAAACTGGTTTTGTGTTTTGCAGAAGAAAGAAGAATTGGTTTCAGGTTTTTGCAGAGAGGAAGAGAAGAGGGTGGTACTGGGTTTAATCGTTCTGTAGGAAAGAAAAAAAAAGATGGTGTATACGCTTGTTCACGAGCACTTTACTGCATGAACACGGGCGTCACAGCAGGTCACAAGTATAATAGGAAAAGGCGGCTGCATAATTCAATTATGCAGTCGTGTATCGTCTGGACCAGAAAATATCTACTATACCCACTTACCTTTATTTCTGGTCCGTTCCATCGAGGTTAATCCTACTTTTCTGAAGATTCCTGGACCCGAAAAATTCCAACTTGGTCCGTAAAATTCGCAGAAAAATCCCGAACGTGGGTGAGAGCTCGATTTTAGAATCCGATGCCCGATTTACCTTGAAATAATTACCAAAGATTATTTTTATATAGAAAATTACTGTACAAAGCATTTTATAGTCGCGGTAAAATATAAATTTTTAGTCGGGCTGTTACAGTCTACCCCCTTAAAAGAATTTCGTCCCCGAAATTCACTCTGAACCGGTGAAGAGATGCGGATGCTGGGACTGCATATGCTCTTCGACTTCCCATGTTGATTTATTAGCGGAATGCTTACTCCACTTGACTTTTACCATGGGAATGGTGCGGTTTCGTATCTGTCGTACTTCCCGAGCAAGAATCTGTTCCGACACTTCTATGTAGGTAAGGTCCTCTGCTACCTCCACATCCACTGGGGCCACAACATGACTAGGGTCCGTTCGATATCTCCTCAGCATAGAGACGTGGAACATGTCTTGAATACGTGAAAGCTCTTCAGGTAATGACAACCTGTAAGCTAGTGGTCCAATCCTCTCAACGATCTCATATGGCCCGATATACCTTGGACTCAGCTTTCCTCTTTTGCCGAACCTGATCACTCCTTTCCAGGGTGCAACTCTGAAAAAAACCTTCTCACCAACGTTATACTCCATCTCACGTCGGTGTTTGTCGGCGTAGCTCTTCTGCCGATCCTGAGCAGCTCTCATACACTGTCTCACAGTCTGGATCTTGTCAACTGTTTGTTTGACTAAATCCGGTCCAATGATCAGCCTTGAGCCTTCTTCATCCCAACAAACTGGACTTCTATATTTTCTTCCATATAGGGCTTCAAAAGATGGCATACTGATACTGGAATGATAACCATTGTTATATGCAAACTCTGCCAAGGGTAGTTACTTTTCCCAACTCCCACTGAAGTTAAGTGCACAAGCTCTAAGCATATCCTTCAGTGTCTGTATAGTCCTCTCAGACTGTCCTTCTGTCTGAGGATGAAAAGCGGTACTGAAGCTCAACTTGGTTCCCAGCGCTGCTTATAAACTCTTCCAGAATCGTGATGTGAATCTGGGATCTCTGTCTGAGACTATGGTCTTTGGAATCCCGTGTAGTCTCACAATCTCAGCAACATACTTACCCGCCAATGTGTCCATGGTATCAGTTTGGCGGATAGGGAGAAAATGAGCCGATTTTGTTAATCGGTCAACGATGACCCAAATAGCATCATGCTGCCTCCGAGTCATCGGTAAACCAATCACAAAATCCATAGTGATCATCTCCTACTTCCACTCCGGTATTGTCAATGATCTCATCTTGCCTGCTGGAGCCTGATGTTCGGCTTTCACCTGCTGGCAAGTAATGCATCTTACGACATACTCTGCTACGTCCTTCTTCATACGAGGCTACAAAAAATGGCTCTTCAGGTTCTAATACATATTGGTGCTTCCAGGATACAACGCATATGGCGTCATATGACCTTCATCCAGGATCTGACTACGCAGATTACTGACACTGGGTACACATACCCGTTTCCTAATCATCAGTGCTCCATCATCAGCTATACGAAACTTATCTTCCCTTCCGCTCCTTACTCCTTCCTTTAGCTTGACCAGGTCGGGATCTCCATCTTGTAACTCCACTATCCATCCTCTTAGGTTAGACTTGACACTCATGTGTGCCAGCAAAGCTCCTGTATCATCTACTGCCAAGTCAACTCCCAACTTCCTTAACTCGAAAAGTGAAAACATCGAGTAACTAGTCGAGGCATCATCCGATTGTCTCTGGCTCAAAGCATCAGCTACCACATTAGCCTTTCTTGGGTGATACTAGATAGTACAATCATAATCATTAAGCAATTCAACCCAGCATCTTTGTCGCAGGTTAAGCTCCTTCTGAGTCATGATGTACTTAAGGCTTTTGTGGTTAGTGAAGATTAGACACTTCTCTCCAAACAAGTAGTGTCTCCAAATCTTCAGAGCCAAAATCACAGCTGCCATCTCAAGATCATACGTCGGGTAGTTCTTCTCATGAGTCCTTAGCTGTTTAGAGGTATAGGCAATCACTCGTCCTTCTTGCATCAGCACGGCTCCTAAACCAAGACCTGATGCATCACAAAACAACGCGTACTCAACTCCTGGCTTCGGTACTGTTAGCACTGGTGCCGCTGTCAGCTTCTTCTTAAGCTCCTCAAAACTCTGTTGGCACTCTGGGCTCTAAACAAAAGCTTGTTTTTTCCTCAACAGCTTAGTCATGGACTGGCTATTAAGGAAAAACCTTCTATGAACCTCCGATAGTATCCTGCAAGGCCAAGAAAACTCCTGACTTCGGACACATTCTTAGGAGGCTCCCACTCCAACACGGCCTTAACTTTGGCAGGATCAACCTTTATTCCATCCCCGCCTACTACATGTCTGAGGAAGGAAACTTCTCCAAGCAAAATTCACACTTGCTGAATCTGGCATACAGCTGCTTCTCCCGTAACCTTTGAAGCACTATCCTCAAATGCTCTTCGTGCTCTTCCTTGCTCTTGGAGTAGATGAGGATATCGTCGATGAAGACCACAACGAACTTATCAAGAACTCATTCAGTACCAAGTGCATCAAGCACATGAATACTACTGGTGCATTGGTCAGACCGAAAGGCACCACAGTGAATTCGAAGTGGCCATACCGTGTGCGAAAGGCTGTCTTCGGTATGCCCTTCTCCGAAATCTTGTTCTGGTGATAGCCCGATCGGAGATCAATCTTTGAAAACACCGTTGCTCCTTGAAGCTGATAAAAAAGGTCATCAATCCTCGGTAACGGGGTACTTGTTCTTGACTGTCACCTTGTTTAACTGTCGATAGTCTACACACATCCGCAGACTACCGTCCTTCTTCTTCACAAACAAAACTGGTGCACCCCATGGTGAGGTGCTAGGTCTGATGAAACCTTTCTCCAGTAGTTCGTCTAGCTGCTTCTTCAGCTCCTGAAGCTCTGTTGGTGCCATCGAGATAAGTGTAATTCCAGGTACAAGCTCTATGGTGTACTCAGGTGGCAAACCTGGTAGATCATCTGGGAAAACATCAACGAACTCCCTCACAACTGATACATCTTCCGACGTGGAATCTTGTGTTTCTTCTTCTGGAATGTGGGTCAGCAAAGCATCTGGACCATGTTGCTTCATTCGGTAGCCCTGGGTAGCAAAGATACTATATGTGGTTGTAGTTCTCCCCACTCCGAACAAAACAATCGTCCGACCTTCGGCAAATGTCAACCTCACTTGCTTAGCTCGACAATCTACCAAAGCTCGATACTTTGATAACCAATCCATGCCTAGGATTATATCAAATCCTCCCATGTTCATAACAATGAGTCGAGCAGGAAAGGTTTCGTTCTTAAGTACTAACGGTACATCCTTACAGACTCTATCTAACCTCACTATGATGCCTGCGGGTAATCTAACCCTCATCGGTTTTTCTAGGGATATTTCTTCACAGTTATGTTGCATAGCATAAGTTTGAGCTATAAAGGAATGTGTAGCTCCAGGATCAATTAATGTGAATGCAAACTTACCATGTACTGTAAAGAAACCTGCTATAACTTGGGCAGCATCAGGGTCTTCTTCCGCGGTGATGACGAAAGCTCTAGGAACTGCTTTGCTTTGGTTAGCTCCAGATTGGGTCCTTGCGGAAGGATTCCCACGACCACGACCTTGTCCATGAGCTCTAGATCCACTTGTCACGCTAGCCACAGAGGCCTGAACTGTTGGTGCCGGTGCAGAGTTACTGACTCTCCCAAGCTTTGGGCATGCATAACGATAATGTCCCAACTCATTGCATTCAAAGCATCTGACCGATGATATGGGGCATCGGAAGCGGTTATCTCCAGAAATAGTCACTCCAGGTCCACTCCATCCTCCGGTTGAAGCTCCGCGGTTGTTAGCCCAACCACGTCCATAAGTCATCTGCTGATACTGTCCTCGTCCAGCTGTAGGCGCACTAGCGGCAGGTGCATATGGCTTCTTGTTCTGACTAGGAGGAACCTGCGGTGCATTTCTCTTCCGGCGATACTCCTGTTGATCACGCCATGTAACTTCAGCCTTCTGAGCATCCCTTACCATTTCCTGATATCTAGCATAATCCTTGCATTCCATGATAGCTTGGATGTCAGGATGTAGACCTCTCCAGAAACGTTGGCTTCTGGCTTTGGTTGTTGCCACCAGATCTCCAACATACAGGGACAAATGATCAAACATCTTCTTATACTCCGTCATGGTCATATTATCCTGGCGCAATTCCAGGAATTCGCGCTGCATGCATTCCTGAAATTCTTCAGTAATGAACTTGTCCTTGAACATGGCCGTGAACTTAGCCCATGACATCACCACTGGTTTTGGCAGGTCTCTTGTGGTAGATTCCCACCATGTTGCTGCTTCTTCACGGAAAATAGAAGCGGCATAGTTCGCCCACTGGTCAGTTGTGCACTTGATCTTAAGCATGACCCTGGCGATCTGACGTAACCACTCATCCGCCTCACGAGGGTCAGTCGCTCCTGAGAAGGGCTCACCTCCAAGCTTAGATAGCTTGGTAAAAACAGGGTCTTCGACTGGTCCCCCAGCTGTCTGTGGATGAAGGATCTGGGTCATCATGTGCATCATCTGCAAGGACATCTGGTATGGTATACCCGATACCCCATCGTAAACATGTGGTTCTTCTCCGTATGCATGCGGTTGACCGATTGACACTTGGTCCTCTTCCAAGTGCTGTTGGGCGGCATGCTGGTGTCCCTCAGCCGGATCCATCTCGTCCTTCCTATATGAAGATGCATGCATGAGTACCATATTTATAACATGTGGAGCAGGATATGCACAGACGATCAAACAACAACCAAGGACCTACTGCCCGTTCCGCTACCAAAATGAAACGCCCCGATCCGTATTTACCGTTTTACACAGTAAACACGTGGGACCTATTAATTATTACAGAAACCACAGTGGTAAATATCACAAGCCAACAGTAATAATACAACAACGGTATTCGTCCCGATACAGAGACATTGCTACAGCAAGCTTCAGAAACAGAGTAATAAAATGCAAGTAGCGGATGTCTTAATACAGCATAACAACAGTAATGAATATGATGCAATGCAGGATGGATCCGGGCCTGGCTGAGGGTGCACCACAGCTTGCCTCGAACGTACCTGAGCTACGCATAATCAAACTACGTGACCAGGTCACGCAGGCGAGGGGTGAGTCCAAAGTGCTCACCGGGTAAAATCCATAACCAAATATACATTTACAAACAGCCGTTAATTTCCAAGTTACATCATCAATAATTAACTAAGGTTCTCACGAACCTTAAACAACACACATGGTGATTCTAGACACGCTATACCAATTTTAATATCAGGGCCCGTATCACTAGTTAAATGGTGGCCGTCGCCAGGTAGTCAAGCTAGCTAGCCCGTGGACCCTGCCCTGGTACCTCCACGTAATAACTAGCACAGACAGGGAGCAGACCCTAAGCACACTCTCCCCCAGCGCCTAAAATAATAATTGGTACAGACAAGGAGCAGACCCCAACCACATTCTCCCCCAGCACCATAAAATAAAAGACTACCATCTGGCTGTTCCAACATTTAACTGTGACTTACTAGATGTCTAAGTGTTTTCAGTTTTAATATTTCTCCTCCCTCAACTAGTTACTACGATTCTATTATCCGACCATTATCTCATTATCCCGAGCAGGCTCACAGCCTCTCCGCTCGTCTGGATAATACAAACTTATCCCAAACTGTTATCCCATACTAGTACCCCCGGTACTCAACCCACACAATCCTCACAGTCAACAACAACAGTAATAGACTTACTTATACCAACAATTCCAATATCATCAATAACATCAACAATAGCAATAATTTCAACTTCATCAACGACAACAAACATCAATTTAATTCATCACTCAACAAGCCATTCACAGCCACAAAGAATTAAGCCAACAATTATCACACATAGTAAACAAACAACAACTTGATAACACGGGCAGTATATAAATATTTACTTATCCTCACCTTAGCCGATTTCCTATTCCTGAAAGTCCTCGAAATATCCCGGCTCTGGCTCCTCGGGATACTGCTCGTTATCAACTCTCATATCAAACAATAATATATGCACACATAAGATTAATGCAAATGCCAGACTAATACTATAAGCCATAAAATTAATACTGACTCGTCTCGGTACTGCCTCGGGTTATTTCTCCATTATCATCATAATTCACCATTTATTTTCAAGTGTCAAAAATACCATACTGATATCCGGTTATTATTCCGATATGTACTTACTTTGACAATACCCTTTTCATTTTTATTTTCCTCAAAATAATTATATACCATATATATATTTTTTTCCAAAGTATTATTTCTATAAATATAAACCTTATTATCATTTTTATTATTTTTCTCCATTAATTCCAGAATATTATTTCCCAGAAATATAAGCCTTAATATACATTATTTTTTTATTTTTTTATATTTCCCAAAATTATATTTATTTCCAGAATATCTTTTCTTTTTTTTTTTATTAATTCAGACTGGGCCATGAATAGTACTGGCCCAGACCCTGCATAGTGCCAAGCCTAGACCCTACTAGGAGCCCAGGCATAGGCCTACACGTAGGCCCAGGCTAGGCAGTCCAACCCAGCAGCACCGAGAGGAGGGAACGGCGTCTCGTCGGGCTCCACTCCACAGATCGGCGGGTCTGCAGGCGAGGAGAAAGCGGTACCGGCGACGCGAGGAGACGGTGAGGAAGGAGGCTGCAGGCGTATCGACAGCGAGGCGAACTCGCTTGTCGGCGGCGGTGTGAGGGGCGTCGCGAGTGGCTGCAACGGCGAAACGACGACGGCGGACAAACTCGGGCGGCTCTCGTTGATTTGTCACGACTGGACGACGGCGACGACGCGTTCTGCAGCAGCGGCGAGGAGAAAAGAAGAGATGGCGGGTGACGACGGCGACTGCAGATGGTGGTGAGATGATGGTGGTCACGGTGGCGGGTGGTGGCGAGGAAAGGAGAAGAAGAAAAAGAGAGATGGAGAGGGTACTGCATCGTTTTGGTGCAGTTAAGTTTTTCTTTTTCTTTTCCTTTTTTTTTCTTCCTGGTTGGTTTTGTAAGGATGTAGGGAAACTGGTTTTGTGTTTTGCAAAAGAAAGAAGAATTGGTTTCAGGTTTTTGCAGAGAGGAAGAGAAGAGGGTGGTACTGGGTTTAATGGTTCTGCAGGAAAGAAAAAAAAGAAGATGGTGTATACGCAGGTTCACGAGCACTTTACTGCATGAACATGGGCGTCACAGCAGGTCACAGGTATAACAGGAGAAGGCGGCTGCATAATTCAATTATGCAGCCGTGTATCCCCTGGACCAGAAAATAGCTATTATACCCACTTACCTTTATTTATGGTCCGTTCTTTCGAGGTTAATCCCGACTTTTCTGAAGATTCCTGGACCCGAAAAATTCCAACTTGGTCCGTAAAATCCGCAGAAAAATCCCGAATGTGGGTGAGAGCTCGGTTTTAGAATCCGATGCCCGATTTACCATGAAATAATTACCAAAGATTATTTTTATATGGTAAATTACTGTACAAAGCATTTTATAGTCCCGGTAAAATATAAATTTTTACTCGGGCTGTTACATAATATATACATTTACAGTTAGTTTCAATTTTTTTACCTAATAAATAAAATTCTATACATTGAGTTGTATATATTTATTATTCATTCCGATTTTCAAACCTATTAAATGGGTTTGGTAACCCTAATAAATAAATTATTTGTAAACAATGCACTGGGTTGTATATATTTATTATAAATTTATGTTTTCAAACATTATAAGTAACTCTCATAAATAGTCCAACCACATGGTTAAAATTTAATGTATACATTTTTAGTTAATTTCGATTCTTAAACATAATTTTAAAAATATACATATTGATAATTAGGTTTACAAAATTAATAAGTACATCTGAGATTTAATTGTATAAAGACAATGTAAAGATCGTATTCTATGAACTTATTGTATATATTTATCACTGATTTCGGTTATCAAACCTAATAAGTATGTTTCGTAAATAGTCAAAATACAACCTAAAAATTTAGTATATACCTTTAAATTTAATTTTGATTTCTAAACATAATAAATTAAATATTAATTAATTTAATTTTGATTTCTGAACATAATAACTAAAATATTAATTAATTTAATTTTAATTTCTAAACATAATAACTAAATTATTTGAATTAATAAGTACACCTGTTTGAATAGGCATTTTTTATGATAGGAGAGCTTTCCTCATCTTTTTCATAAATTTAAAATAATTTTGAAAATTTGATTGTAGTCATCATACCAATTCGAGTTGAATATTTTTCGTATAACTCACATATGTTTTTGATATATATGGTTAATTCGAGCAACAACATAATCCACAAAAATTTGTCAATAACTCTTCTTGTAACTCTTTTGATAATCGAATATTGAAATTGTCAATATTATTTTTTTCAATCAATAGAAAGAAAAATCATATCACTTTGTTACTCCTACCAAGCTTAAAATTGTCAATATTATTTATTTAATTAGTAACAAAAAAATTACTAATTACTCCTGCCAAACTTAAAGTGGTGCTTGATTGAGTACTATAGTCTCAACTTCAATCTTCTTCATTTGCTTTGCTAAATCTTTGTCGCCGTCCCAGTCTTATGTTCTCTGTATAAAGAAACTAAACCTATTTTCATAACAATCACTTACTTTTCCTCCACTTCCTCTTCTTGTTCTTCGAGGTTGCACAGGGAATTGGAGAGGGATACAACTATGTGTTTTAAAAATATAAGAGAATAATTTTTGACAATATTTGTTTTGTTTTACGGACACAATCCTCTATTGCTCGCTGCCCTCTTCGTTGAGCGAGTAGTTTTGAGTTCTCGAAGCACAACTTTTGTGTTATACAAAAGGCTGCAGTTCATGCTTGAGATGAGATTAAGTTATATAGTTCCACAAAATGGCACCATAACAACTGAGAAAATAATAAAATCACTTCTAGGATCCTCAATTATGGCTTTAAAAACTACCTCGTGCCTGAAACAAAAGAGTGAAACTCAGATACTTTTAGAACTTAGCAAGTCTCATGACCACAAATTTAGTTGCAAAGTGGAATATATAACTATGGGTGTAGGAGTAGGACAATCTGACTCTATACAAAATATTACCTGAATAACTGCGGGTGGTGGTGTCCAAATTTAAAACAAACAATCAAACAAAAGCATTAATGTCACTTCCCTTTTGCCGTATCTAGTAATATATACATACAAGTATGAACAAACTTTACAGAGAAGCAAATTAAAAAAAAAAAAGAGGGTTGGCGCTGTCACAGAAAATTTACAAAGAAGCAAATAAAAGGAAAAAAGAGAGACTAACCAAGGGCTGAAGCCATCGTCGGAGAAGTGGTCACCCTTATAGAACCCACAATATTGAATTTGTTGATTGATTGATTGACAAATTGACTACAAACACGAAAATTTGCAGAGAAGCAAATAAAAGAAAAAAGTGAGACTAACCTAGGGCTGAAGCCATCATCGGAGAATTGGTCAGCCTTATAGCCATAATACTAAATTTTTTGATTGGTTGATTGACATATGAAGGAAGGTAAGAAAAATCCTGCTATATAAATGAGTGAGAAAACAAAAAAAGAGAAAACAAAAAAACAAAAAAGTGAGGGTTTTGGGAGGGATATGGTAAGATTTTATTGGAGATGTTAAGCCCTTCGTCTTCCACAATATCAATTATGGTTCATGAATCTTTACAATATCAATTATTGTTCATGAATCTTTCAAGTTTAAATTATAGTTCATGTCTTTTTATTTTTCTTCTCACCCACTAAATGAAATTGAGAAAGACTAAAATTCAAATCCTGGATATATAGGTTGCCACGTAGCTTCTTAAATTCACAGGAATGAGTTCTGCTATTATATATATATATATATATATATATATATATATATATATATATATATATATATATATATATATAGAGTACTCCTAACATGACAATTAAATATTAAAAAAAACTTTTAACATTCTAAAAAATCTATTATATATATGTAAAGCTGATACCCTCACCAGGTGTTGACACATAGGATTTTAGAGGTCTTTATGTATTACCATGTGGAGAGTTTTAAGTGTAATTTTAATCAATTAAATTTTGACATATGGCTATAATGACAAATATAATTATCCAAAAAATTCAATATTAAAAAGATCTTGATAAGAATTTAAGTCTCATCAGAAAAGCTATGAATTATATTTGATAAAAATTAAACTCTTATCAGAAAAAACAAATTAAACTCTTATCAGAAAAAACTGATGAGTTATGTCATTGATTTGAAAATAAAAGTCATTCAATATTACATATATATGTATATATATTAATATATTATTGTTATATATAATATATATATATATATATATATGAATTATTTTAGTTTTAGATTGATAAACTTTACAATTGATAAGATAATATTGTTATTCAAAACTAACCTTTTATCATTTTTTTATCGTGTATCTCTTCACAAATTTCTTCTCCATCATCTCTCTTTAAATACAGATATAGGACTCTTTCTTCTCCATCATCTCTCTTTAAATACAGATA
This sequence comes from Turnera subulata, assembly GCA_028386065.3. Lineage (NCBI taxonomy): Eukaryota > Viridiplantae > Streptophyta > Magnoliopsida > Malpighiales > Passifloraceae > Turnera > Turnera subulata. The sequence goes on along the minus strand of JAKUCV010001073.1, from coordinate 174,974 downwards.
TAGGACTCTATCCGTGTATATGAAATAATAGTCTCTGTTCATTCATTCTTTTTTACTCCTTTTTTATTTTGTTTCTATTTGCACTACACAAGGTCTAGATACAGTCTGTGTGTGATACAATTTCTCTATCATTCACTCATTCTCTCTCATTCTTTTTTTTGTTTTGTTTTTATTTTGTCACTCTTAATTAAGCATCATGTTTGTTTTTATATTCTTTTTATTTCTCCCAATCTATTTTAATTATTTTTTTTGTTTCCACAGGAAAATAATCCCATGGAACCCACGGGAAGTGAGCTAGTGTCTTATGGTTTCTCCACTACAATGTGCGTCATATTTGGTTCAAAGAATTCCGACATGTTTAGTGAAATGAAGAATATCAAACACACAAAGTAGGATATGAAACATTGCGGATTTTAGGTATGCTTTCAAATACAAAAAAGGAATATGAACCAAAACTTACCATACCGAAAGTGTGATTACTAGTCAATGCATACATATATTTTAAAATAAAAGTTACCTAAATTAATGCCTCTTGAAAATTAAAGGGTCATATATATTCAATACTACAATCATCAAGTGTATTATAAAATGAGGACTAACCATATACTTACGGTGATCATAGTCGTAAAGTAAGAGGTTGATATGCTATTTGAGAGAATTGGTTATAAACCTATATTCTTTTTGCTACTAAGCAGAATAGTACCTTCATGTTCTTTCGGATTGGTTTTCTATATTTAAGGCAAATTCTAAAATTGTTGTTCATCTTCAATCAAGAAAAAAATTAGAGGCAAACTACAATACAAATTAATGAGGATTTTAGGTATGCTTTCAAATTTTCACAATATATTTAGTTACTTTTCTTCTATTTTATTATTACTCTACAAGGCTATTTTAATTTTTTTATAAATATCTTGAGTTCTTTTAATAATTGCAAACATGTGTAAACCTATATTTTTCTTTTGCAACTTATTGGAATAGTACCTTCATATTCTTATGCACTCGTTAATTGTCGTTGTTGGGTCCGAGTTCGACACCGTGTTCATCGATCTCTTCCACCTATATTAGCTGCCTTCCCCAACTCAAGCAACGCCCCACCATGTGCAATGCTTTAAGATCGCTCCACCATGAGTGGCACAACGAGCAGCCCTTTTCCCATCTGCCGCCGTGAGTTGTGCCTTTCGGGTATCGGGTTTCATATTTTCGTTTTCCAACAACAAAAACACAGACCCACTTTTTGATATTTTACCAAATTTTTTATTACCAATAAAATATATAATCTTTTGCATCAAATACAATCATGTATTGTATTCTCGGAGAACAGTTGATACAATCACATATATATCATGTCGAAGCACACAATTTGTATCAATTAAAATGAACTGGACGATTTCATGGGTTGAACAAATCAGTCACCGATAAATCACAGATACCCAATTCACCATGATTTCAGATTTACACAAAATCAATAAAATCAATAAGAAAACAAGCCTATAGGCTCTGTTGCCAATGAAGGATTCTATACATATATAGAATGTTGCATGAGACTTACCTGTATCTCCTAGCAAGCAGAAGCGTAGTATCAGGATCGGGAGCCACGACTTGGATTATTGGTCGGTGGAGACCGTCACAATATGTCGGATCGGTCCCCTTCTCTCCACGATCTAAACCCTAGAATTGTAGAGTTATGCAGGTTCTGTTATCTGTTGTATCCAAGGTTGTTAAAAACAAGTTTTTACGTAAACTCGAAGTCGTGCAGTAAAAAACGTATCGTGAAAAACGTAACGTAAAATCGTAAAAGCTCACAAAATTTAATTATTATTATTAATTAAATTTATAAATAGATTAATTAATAAAATTTATCTCGAAAATATTAACTTCCATCAAAATTCAACCTAGAAATAAACCCTAAATAATATGATATAAATTGACAACAAGTCACTGATATTCAATTTAATATTGCAATGCAACATTTTAACTTTACAATTCTATTTCCAAGTGCCTAATAGCTCGCAAGTCCTTATTGCTTGCACTTTCGTCGAAGCCCATTACAACACATCCCAAATTGTGGTGGTGCATTTGGAGTCCAGCCCAACCAGCCACGACAAAACCAAAATAGACAGAGCAATCTAGTAATAGTCTTACGGTCTTGCCCATTCCCACCTCAAAAGAGTAAAAAAATTAATAATAATAAAACACAAAGAATGCACGTGCACAGCCGCACACGAAAATAAAACTTTAGTTTTTACTTCCCCAAATATCTCTCTCCCACATCCTCTCCTTCTCCCTTTCCTTCTCCCTATCTCTCTCCAATAAAGCAAAAGAAAAACGCAGAGGAGAGGATGCTGAGTAAAGCAAATAAAGAAGAGTACAAAGCTGAAGATGGCTACAATTACCTGTTCAAGGTGGTGCTGAACGGGGACTGCTATGTGGGCAAGTTGCTCTCCAGATTCACCAGCAACGAGAAGGAAGTAATTATTTTTTTGGCCAGAGGGAAAAAGTAGTAGTGGCTCAACCAAATTCAATTTGTTTTCTTTCCAAAGGTTTTAACTTTGTGTAGCAAACTCGGTTAAATTCGGCATAAACTCACGAGTTCACCGAGTTTACGAGTCAACTTGCGAGTTTGACCGATTTACGATTTTGTAAGCGAGTCAGCACGAATTGGCAACCTAACATCTTAAAAACGGACGATTTTACGAGTAAAATCGCATTTTTAACAACCATGGTTGTATCAATACAGCTTAGCCTCCTTTTAGTGGTGGCTTATATATTGTACAAGTTGGGTTTTAGTGAGCACTTTTTATGGGTGGATTTATTATTTTCGAACACTTTACAAGGCTATTTTATTTTTTTTATAAATATCTTGAGTTCTTTTAATAATTGCAAACATGTGTAAACCTATATTTTTCTTTTGCAACTGATTAGAATAGTACTTTCTTTTTTCTCACAAATGTATTTTCTATTGTCATATTGAAGTATTCAAACCTCCTTCTTTTTTCTCAAAAAAAAAATGGAAAGGAGCTCTTTTACCAATAAAAGTGAAGTAGACTTCCCCCAATTAACCTACACAAGGGTGAAGAACATAAAGAGTAAATAATAATTATCAATTTAATAAAAAATATTAATATTTATTTTTTTAATAATTTAATTTAAAATTTATATTACTTCAAAAAATATTTGCTAGATATGGTAATATTAATATGATACAAACCGTTGGGTTAAGGTAATTAATATATGTATTAGTGCTTAATTAATTAGCCAATTAGTACTAATTAGTGATTTAATTTAATTACCTAATTGATTTTAATTAATGACAAACTAGATTTATGAATATTTTAATCCACCTCCCAAACCCCTAAATAAAATAATGAATATTTTAATCCACATCCCAAATCCCTAAATAAAATAATGAAATCAGTTTTTTTAAGGTTTGTGGTTGATTGGTATGTGTGTCATTTTATTGGGGTTTATTCTTGAGATGTCACTTTCATGGCCCATGGACCACATTGATTATCTTATAACTTTGGGGCAATTGTTGGAGACGCTTTCATACTCTATAAACCTGAAACGAAGCTTGATTCAACTCAGAAAATGTTTGTTTAGTACTCTGGGCAGGACTGACAACGATCCATCTCGATTTAGCCCAAACTTAGGATCACCAAACCTAGGTGTCTGTCTAGCATGTGCTGATTTTCTTGAATTTTGGGACCACTTGTTGAAGGTGCTCCCATACTCTATAAACCTGGTACCTAGCTCAGTTTAACTCAGAAAATGTTTGATTAAAGATCTCGGTAAGCTTCACAACGGATGGATTTGAATCTGACCAACCTAGGATCACCAAACCTAGGAGTTTGCTAAGCATATGCTGACTTTCTTGAGTTTTGGAGCCGCTTGTTGGAGGCGCTCCCATGTGCATAAAACCTGCAAGCTTGTTTCTTTCTACTCTGCAGGTGTTCGTTTAAAAGGACTGAAAAGCTCTCTCAACGGATCATTTCGATTCAGTCCAACCTAGGAGAATCGAACCTAGATGTCGGCTCAGCATGTGCAGACCACTTTCTGGGAATTGAAGCGATGACCTTTTTGGCGCCAATGATGCCAAATCCCGAGGTAGTAGAAAGTAACAGCTGGCCATTGGATGATGAGGTTCTCACTTCCCCCAGCCTCTATAAATTGAAGGAAGACTAAAGAACTCAAGTTAGAGCTGCGATTACAAAGTCTTGACATTATACTACTTGAGTTATACTTGCAGTTCTCCAAAAGAGCCTAATTTGAGTGTGATCTTTAAGGCTAAAGTATTGAGCTTAATTGTGCTTCTTCTTGACTTTGTCATTGAAGATTCTTTGCAGTGAGACTAAATACACCTTAGTGGGAACTTGGGATTAGTCGTGCTTAGGTGGGATTCAACAAACCGGTGAGGTTTGTGGTGAGTGATAGGTTTGAGCTTAGCCTAGAAAAAAGCTTGTAAAAGCTTGTGGTTGAACCCGTAAAAGCCACATTATAGTGAAGGTTAGAAATCTCAAGGTGGACTCCTTAAGTAGTGGATGTAGTCCTTAGTGGCGAACTATTCTAAATCGCTGTGCCAATTTCTCTAACCCTTCTCACTTAAGTGTGCATTAGTGTGGTTGTTAGTGTTCTTAATTTGCAAATCCGAGTTAAAGAAGGATTTGGAATCAACTGTGCTAAATCAGAGATTAGGCAAAAAAAAGGGGACTAATTCACCCCCCTTAGCCATATTGGGCCTACACAAACTACCCCTTATCATACAAACCTGTATTACTGAAACACCCCGACTACTATTCACCCCATACACAGTGTTTACCGAACAAACAGTGCCGACACGTGGCACAGACAGGAAATACAACACGAAAATCTGGCCTAACGGCCCAAAGAAAATATCATGTCACCCGACCACGGGTGCAAGGTATCAAAAACATAGCGGAAGCAATTTAAATAATTACAGCAACAGCATGAATCGACTCGATGCAACTATGGATCTAGATCCGTCAGAGGAGATGTCGCAGCCTGCCATGATGCATACCTGCATAAGAACAACGAAGCCTGCCGATGGGGCAGGTGAGGGGTGAGATTCTCCATAATCTCACCGACACATAACCCATGATGAACAACATAGCATATACTTAACAGTCAAGAGCACAACAATACGACATACGAGTAGTGTACGAAAGACATGATAAATACACTCTCAAAGATCAATGCGGACTATGCCAATGTCCACCCCATCGACTATGCAATGCACTGACAACCTAATACAGACTGTACCATACACTAGTGCCCGACCAGGACACCTCAACTCAACCATATGTTGGGTAACCGACCCAGTCTCAACAGACTATACAACACACACACACCAGTCCTAACAATCTATACTCAACAGTGGTTCCCCATCGTATGATAACACACTGATATCGTACTTGCCGATCATCTAACCCGGTACCAAAACAAACTCAAAATCACGTGAGCCTCGCTCACCGGGTAGCCGGAAACCTGCACGGACCATACCCAATCAACATCACAAACCGGTCCTTGGGTAAAATCACAACACAGCAACAGCAACAGCGGCCATCACAGCAACTCGTAACCATAACAACAACAATATTCTCCATAGTCTCACCGACACATAACCCATGATGAACAACATAGCATATACTTAACAGTCAAGAGCACAACAATACGGCATACGAGTAGTGTACGAAAGACATGATAAATACACTCTCAAAGATCAATGCAGACTATGCCAATGTCCACCCCATCGACTATGCAATGCACTGACAACCTAATACAGACTGTACCATACACTAGTGCCCGACCAGGACACCTCAACTCAACCATATGTTGGGTAACCGACCCAGTCTCAACAGACTATACAACACACACACCAGTCCTAACAATCTATACTCAACAGTGGTTCCCCATCGTATGATAACACACTGATACCGTACTTGCCGATCATCTAACCCGGTACCAAAACAATCTCAAAATCACGTGAGCCTCGCTCACCGGGTAGCCGGCAACCTGCACGGACCATACCCAATCAACATCGCAAACCGGTCCCCGGGTAGAATCACAACACAGCAACAGCAACAGCGGCCATCACAGCAACTCGTAACCATAACAACAACAATCTTCACCAATCTCGATCTCTGGGTATCGACATACCCTTAGAAATGATAATAGCCCAACTGTTGACCACGTCTCATTTTCCTATCAAAAATGACAAGTGCTACTCATCCGACAATTATCAAAAGAAACCGACAATAAACAAAGAACAACTGGCAACCGATGCCAACAACAATAGACTACTTACGATGTGAAGGCCCTCTCCCCGAGGGACCCACCATATTCAGGTATTGTTACATCACATCCCTCAGCTCACACCTTTTCAAGGTTTAATCCTTTACCATGCTGCAGCACTAGGGATTCGAACTCGGGACGTGATGCTTTTTATCCCCCTCAAGGAGAGCACCTTCACCAATCCATCTTGTGGAGGCCCGTATCCCAATAAAATAAAATATAAATAATTAAATGAAAGAGATTTGCCAAAATACCCTCGAAACCCGGGATACAAATACCGGTGCTTCAGCACACAAACATTATCTAAAGAAATTTATCAACACCGAGATGTCATAAAATGAAAGAGATAAACCGGCTTAACAATTCGTAAGCCACCACGGCATCACGCCGAAATAACATCACAAAATCAAACTCCGGCAAAACGCCGATAAAGAAGTAAAAACATTTATGACATCTCAGATTAATTCTCATGCAGTGGAAGATGAAATAATATAAAGAAAACAATATAGAGAAAATAGCATGCATATGGGCCCTATGGATCCAACCGAGAGATGATGCACAACTACCTGCTGAAGTATCTGCGTCTGGACTCTGAGTCGAAGGTAAAGGTGAGACAGCTCGCTAACTAAAGTCTGAAAAACAACGGTGGCGATTATGTGAGTCGCCTACTCAGTGAACATTAAAAGTCTAAGTATACATGAACGTGAAGTCATGCTCGTAGGGTGAGTAGTTCACGAGCACAAGTACAGCATACAAGCAATATCAGAATTACACACCAACACATAAACATCTTATTGTATTATTGTCCTTATTATTTAGATTCAATGCATTATTTCGTTGTTATAATTTTTATTATTATGGGCCCTCTACCGTGAGTCAAGTCTCGGTAGTGCATCTGATCAGATCCGGGTGTGAAACCCAAGTGTAGAACCTCAGAAGGGGTAGATTCTGAGGTCAAAAACCATCGATAAATCTCGGGTGGCCGCTAGCTACCTGAGGGTGCACTCAGACACACCTAACCGGTGCAAGTCTTCCAGGGGTGCATCTACATCCCCTGGGATACCATGCTAAACAGCATAAAGTGACCCGAGGGTACCCAACCCTCCCTCGGGGCTACCAGCAGACGCCACAGTAGAATTTAATATTTTATTCATAATTACACTTTTACATTTCTGTTGAGATAAATTATGTTTTCCAGGGATGTGTGAATTCTATGTGTTTTTGTTTTATCCGGCCTTCGGCCCATAACCACACACTATCACCAAAAACATAATACATGTTTTATTCCATAACAATTTCTCATATAGAAATTAGGCATGTGAGAACAATCAGGTATACAATTCCAATCACCGCATGTAGCAAACAAGGCAAGTAAACAAACAAACCACACCAACATGCATTCACAAAACATATATATAAAGACTTGTAATGTCACCTCAAAATGCAGATTATGACTTCTCCCCGATCTGAGCCTACGGCTCCCGAGGTATCTCCCGTGCCTGAATACCGGTACATAATATAATCACTAAACCAATTTTAGAAGTAAAAAAAATGTGCACGTAAGCTAATGGTATGCTCCAATCGAGTAACTCCCGAACCTAACTAACCGATTATAAGATTTCCGGGTCTAAGCCCAAAAGGATATTTTTTTCCATCCATAACTCCAACGATTAGGGATCTAAGGATCGGCGACCCAAATCCATGAACGATTCCCGGGCCTAAAGCCCACTAACTCCTTAAATAAGAATCTCGGGCCGAGGCCCACTTCACTACGTTCATACTAACCGATTATGAAAATTGGGCTTCGAGCCCGTTCTTAATGTCTGTAAATTAAGTATCAGCGTTTAGGCCTTAAGTCCATATCTTAAATCCATGAAACGTTCTTAACTTTATAATTAGGTTATTGGGCTTGGGCTCGGTTTTTCTAAAAACTATTCTAAGATCGTTCCCGAACCCAAGAGTTTATTGGCCTAAGGTTCTATCCGTGTCGGTAATTCTTCCCGGCCACACACTCCACTTCCCGCTCTCGGTAATCCACAGTTCGCTTAATAAAAATAAATGTGTATTTCGGTAAATAATTCAAAATTCATGTACAAGACAAAACCGAGACAAAACAGAGGATTAATACCGTCTAAGCAAGAAATATATGTCATTGGACAGAATTCGAGCCTTCGCCGGAAAATTCCCGAGCCTCGCTGGAGTAGTACGTGCTCGCCGGATTCCGGTCACCTCGCCGGAATAACAGAATCCACCGACCAATGAACCACAACAGCCTAACTGAGACCCAAAGACGAACAGAACGCATTCAAACAACTACACAACCATAGAATCTCAAAACGAATAGAAGAAATGAAGGATTGATGCTAGAATTCTCACCCGAGGGTACTGTTCATGCCGGTTCTGTCCACTGCCGAGTTCAAGGCCCGAGAATGGCAGCAACCCGAACACGCACACACACTGCCCGATCTGTCGGCAGCAGCAGCCTTCAAGCCGGTCGAGCCAACCGCAACCCAGCCCAGCACGACCCGCTCCTGCAGCACCCAATCCGGCGACACGAACCTGAACACCACAATCCAACGCCGCCACGAAAAAATTCCACGATGTACACACACCCCCATCAATTACCGGCCACAAACAAACGCACACATAACCTCATCAACGGACCACTATCAACTTAAAGAGACTAGTGGAGGAAGAAGAATTGATGGGCGGCGGGACTTACCAGTACGACGACGGCGCGGTGACGGCTACACCTCGCACAGGCCTCCTCGTCACGGTCGCGGACGGCGATGGCGGCGTACACCCGAACTCGCTCCCGGGTCCTCTTGGTTCGGTCACAGGTTAGGTCGACCTCAGATCCTCGCCGTTCGACCTGCGACGGCGGTGGCTCAAAGGAAAGAGGAAATGGAGAGGTGGCGGCGACGGTCTTTGTGTGAGTAAGGAGAGGGGACGAGATGGTGTGGATGATGGTGGAGGGTGTGAGATTGAAAAGAAAAGGAAGGGAAGAGATAAGAAAAGAAGGAGGAGGAGGTTGTGGGGTTGATGGCCGTTGATGGTGTGGGAGACAATACCGTTGGGGATGGCGGCTGAGTGGGGAGGAAAGGGGAAAAAAAAATAGAGAAGAAGAAATGAAGAAAAGAAGGAGAAGGGAGAGGGCGCATGGGACTTGACCTAGCCCGGCCGAACGACATGTCGTTTGGCTTGGCTTGGTCAACCCGCCCAGGTTGACCCTTCCCAAGAGTTTTTTTTTTTTCTTACACACCCAAAACGACGTAGTTTTATCCCAACAACGATAAACCCTGTGTTTCGTCCCGAAACACCCTTGATATCCGACGAAACTCGAACACGACATATTACCAACTTATAATTAATAAGTCCAATGGAAAATAAATTAATTTTATTTCCATTTCCGAAATCTGAATTTTTTTTTTAAAATTGAAACGAAAACCGGGGCGTTACAGTTCTACCCACCTTAAAAAGAATTTCGTCCTCGAAATTCAATCATCAAATCCGTAGGTCCTACCATGATGATCTTCTGGTGTACTCCACCGGGTGTCCAAACTCAACGCGAGATATCGCTTATACCCTTAAGCGATGTTTCCTCCGCCTATATAAACCAATCCTCATAACTGATAACTCATCCTGAATCATGGACTCACCACTAAGATCCCGTACTACCTCTGACTCAGAGGATAACAGTTACATCGGCGGTACTGCTTTCCCGACAAGCTCCGATGAGGAACCTCCTAAGAAGCGGTTCAAGACCAACATCATCGGCCTGAAGGAGCATATGGTGGTCTCTCCAAGATGGCGAAAGAAGCGTGCCAACAAGAAAACTGAGGATAAGAAGGGCAAGGCAACAGCTGAAAGCAGCACTCCACTACAGACAATGAAGCAGCTGGACACTTCACTGAAGAAGGTCAGCTCAGCGGTGGCGCAGATTGAACTGGCTTGTATGGGACTCTCTTCTCAGATCGCAAACATACAAGAACTTGTAAAAGATCTGAAGAATCATGTAACTTCGTAGAGTGCTTCTCCTTTGTTGTATAACGTCATGAAATCAATAAAATAAACTTTCTTCGTAAGTCATAACTCTTACGTTGCGAAATCTAGTTTTAAATCGATTAAAACCAGCAATAAAGATATAAAATCAAACATAAAGAAATTATAAATGAAGCAAAACTCGTTTAATAAAGTCAAAACATTATGAGGTTAAAACAAAACATGTTTCCATGTTCGGCGTCCTTCATCGATCGTGAACATCCTCGATCCCGAGAAACGTAACATACACAGCTAACGGTGACGTTGGTTTCCCTCTTGGAAAAGACGTCCGTTAACTCGCAAGGCGGTGATCATGGGAACGTCCTGTTTCCCTCGAAAGAAACGTTATCCACTTGTCCACAAAGTCCGCATGAGCCAAAAATGTCTAACAAGTCCCGTATCTCTCCACGATGTCCGAACTGCTGTAAGCTTGTCGCACATGCGCTCTACTCGAGGTGTGGTCCCAACGGTATAGCCACAACGGTCACGAGTGCATGTGATAAAAGATGTAGGAACAAGTTTTAAGGAGACCAAAATGAAGTAGCCCAGGAAATTGAAAATCGTAAGATAGAAAAGGACTGATAACCTCTGGCATTTGTTGCCCGAAAACCAACACATAAAGTGTCGAAGCAATAAATGGAGTAACGGTAAAATTTCAAAAAGCAAAAACTTGAAATTCGAAAGCAAATAACACGCTCCTCCTAAGATTATAAAAGACAGTGTGGTGAGAAGTAAGTCATCAAAAGCATTTTTAAGGCAATCACACGCCCAGGCAAAGAAACCTCAAAACTCAAGAAAAACAAAACACCCATACGTCCAAAACACAATGCCTGCTCCATCCTCTGTCTTTTTCGTCGAAGGTGCCAACCTAGGCAGAAGAAACCGACTGGCCTACAGCATGGTCAACGAACGTGCTGAAGAACTACCGAACGAGCTCGGCAGGATGCCCTGACTGGTCTTCGTCGATGAGCTCTACTCATCGCGGTTGTTCGTCACTCCAATAGAAGAGGTGTTCTTCCTGGAGGATCGCGGCACTCTGAGGACCTCCTACTACGGATCGGCAAACTCCGTGATGTTCTTCATCTCGGAAAGACTGCAGGAGTTCAACCTGGAGTCCACTTGCCAAACTGTGGAGCAAGGTGCCTACTACCAGCTCTCGATGACGGCTCAGAGCATGCCCAGAATGACTCGACTACCTCCAACCTGGCCAAAGGCACGACTACTGGTGTGGAACTACAGAGGAGTAGCAAGGCGTGCCCAGGAGTTCTCGCGTACTCTGAGGGACCTGAAGAACCAATATAAGCCGAACATGGTTCTTCTGACAGAGACACAGTGGCAACCACGGGACGATCACGGTCTCATCCCACTCCGGTTCCCTCAAGCTAACCGGTTCGAGATTCCTGGCCAGAGCGACAGAGGCGGCATGTGGTTCTCGTGGAGCAACAGGGTCACGGTCAACGTCAATAATGACCCCAACAGCTTCAGGGTCAACGTCGTTCCAAGGAGTTGAATGTATTTTTATTTTTATAAAGTATTAATGTAATGTTTATGTTTGTAATGATAATATTAGTATTAATAATAATATTTATGTTTCCTCTTAATTATGGCATAAATTTCCACTTATATTAATGTTCCACTAAACAAGCGTTGACAACTTTTCATTCTTATTAGTAATTCGTCCTCGAAATTTTACATAATAATAATAATAATAATAAAAGAAAAGAAACAAAGCAAAGCAAAGTGAACCTCTCGAGACATCTCATTCTTTTGGGGTGTCGGTAGCTTCCTCCCGAGTGATAGAGTACACCCTAGGAGTAGCAGCAGATCGAGTAGCACCTCCGTGGCTCGGAGCTCCAGAACTCCTACGACTTCCTCCCTGGTGTCCACCACCCTGGTTCGGACCAGAAGGAACTGTACCGTTAGCCACGGAGTTCTATACGGTATACTGGGACCCACTACCTCCATTATCACGAATCTTCTTGGAACACTCTGACCTGTGGTGTCCCTGCTTCCCGCAATACCAACATGTAATAGGAGGTCTTGTCCAAGGGCCCCGCCTCTGAGATCCAGATTGATAAGGCTTTCCTCCCGAAGACTTGCCCGGTCCACCCTGATATTTCTGTCCTCGGGACTTCTTCGAACCTTGGTAGGAAGAACCCTGTCGACTCATGTAACTTGCATCACCTGAACTAGAATGTTGCCTATTTTGTCCAGATACTGTTGACTGTTTCTCTCGCTCGGCTGGCCGGGTCTCCTGCCCGATCAACTGAATCCTCTCAGCATCAAAAGCAGCCTCACAAACTGCCTCCCAAGTTCGGTGTCTCCCACCAGCCACTACTATCGCCAACTCGCGGCGCAGAGCGTCTACAAACCGCCTACACTGTGTCACCTCATCGGGCACAAACTCCTTGGCGTAGGAGAGAAGAATACTAAATCGGATCATGAATGCAGAAACTGACTCATCGGGCCCCTGTTTCACCTCAAGAAACTGCTTTTTCTGGTCCTCCAAGAAACCAACGGTAAGGAACTCGTTGTAGAATATATCCTTGAAGTCTGCCAATGGCATCACCACTGGTCTAGGTAGGTCCGCAATAAGTCCCTGCCACCAGCTCAAAGCGTAACCCGCGAACTTGTGTGCCGCGAAACGAGCCCAGTGCTCGGGTATATACGTGAACTTCTCCAAGACGTTCTCCACCTGGCGGAACCAATCATCAGCCATCCTAGCAGTGATTCTCTCCCCGGAGAACATCTCAACTGCTGTCTTATCCATGTGCTTATAACCACTCTCCATACCGCCAACAACTGGTGCTACGGCAGGTGCGACCGGAACGGCTTGGGCGCCTTGTTGTTGCTGATGAAACTGTTGAAACTGCTGCCACTGCAGGAAAGCCTGGAACTATTGTTGCATCGCCGCATCTATACCAGGAGGTACTAATGGCACTGCATTTTGTGCCCCTGCTGCACCAGCGTTTCTCTGACCATCAGGGACTTGCATCACTGACACAGAGTCGGAAACATGGCTAGGGAGTTCATCCTGCCCATCAGCATTGTGCCGGTCTTGCGGTGGATCCATAATGATGCCTATATGAATGCAAAATATGTCAAAACACTTTTAAGTTTCAAAATAGGAAACCGGATTTAACACCAAAATCACTTGTAATTTAAAGTCACATTTCTTTTAAAGCCAATGATCTGAAGCCCGCTCCGCTACCAACTGTGGAGGCCCGTATCCCAATAAAATAAAATATAAATAATTAAATGAAAGAAATTTGCCAAAATACCCTCGAAACCCGGGATACGAATACCGGTGCTTCAGCACACAAACATTATTTAAAGAAATTTATCAACACCGAGATGTCATAAAATGAAAGAGATAAACCGGCTTAACAAATCGTAAGCCACCACGGCATCACACCGAAATAACATCACAAAATCAAACTCCGGCAAAGCGCCGATAAAGAAGTAAAAACATTTATGACATCTCAGACCAATTCATCTGCAGCTGAATTGGTGAAGGTGCTCTCCTTGAGGGGGATAAAAAGCATCACGTCCCGAGTTCGAATCCCTAGTGCTGCAGCATGGTAAAGGATTAAACCTTGAAAAGGTGTGGGCTGAGGGATGTGATGTAACAATACCTGAATATGGTGGGTCCCTCAGGGAGAGGGCCTTCACAAAAAAGGCGCCTACCAACAACAACACCCGCGAACCGGCAACCTATGCCAACCACGGTCAACCGACTATACTGACAATCTCCCAAGGTATGATCATGAGACAACATGCATATGAACATAACACATCACAGCCCAACAAAGAAAAAACACATCTTAATCAAAACTGAGCCAAGGCCAAAAGAATATCTTTTATTATTACCAATTTTATCTTCCGGGCCCTGTCACTGGACAAGCTAGGGGTCAGACCTGGATATCAACATATTTCGGGTGCCAGACCAAAACCAAGAGAACCCAGGGATCGACATCCCAAAATAGTAACCCAGGGATAGACATCCCAAATAAATCAACAGGATAGACATCCCAAATATATCAACGGGATAGACATCCCAAGCATAGACATGCTTCCACAAGAACCCAGGTCAAGGCTACCACAAAACAGTCTTTACCCATCGAGTCGAACCACTACTTTCCAAGTGACCTTAAAGTCGTCTACACGATTTCCAATTATCAAATTTCCATTTCCAATATCCAATATCAATTTTCCATGGTCAATAGTCCAACAACAATCTCAACACAATATCCACAGGATCAATATCACAGTCCAACAATCACAACAGCAATAACCACAGCAGACAAATAATCAACAGTGCATATCTTAACAGTTCAATCAAACAATTCAATAAACAGAAAACACAACAGTATTATGTGCAACATATCAAAGGAAATCCATCCTCACAACAAATATCAACAAATATCACAAATATATCAACAATAATAATCATAAGATGCAATGGAACCTATGTAGTTCCAAGACCAACCATCCCGGCTATCACGGGTGGAATGGCGTATATGCAACCTCACCTGAGACCCCTCGAAAGCTGGCATCCGGTTAAGCCTTTGATATTCCCAAAGTCCAAGTCCGGGTTCATTGGAAAATACCCGAGACCTCGCCGGAAAATTACCCGAGACACCGGAATCTCGCTGGATTCCGGCAAGTGCTGTTCACAGTAGCACAAAGCAGTCCTCGGTTACTGTTCATCAGTGAATAGAACACCAATCCCACGCCACCAAAGTAACAATCCGAGCACCAACATCACCACTATAACCGCAGCTACTTCCGGTGGCCGGAATTCCACCAAACCAACGTGTCCAGTACCCAAAACACAACTACCCACAGCCACAGCAACACCATTAACGCCATGTCTACCCTCATTCACCATAACATTAACAAGCAGAAACCCACAAACAAATCAATTGGAACCCGATTAGTCACAATCCAAACAAAACCCAATCCAATTGCCAAGCTATTCAACCCGACACACGAAGGCAGAGGGGTATGGATTTCTTACCACGGCGGCGCAAGTTGCAGAGGCAGAGAAGAGGTCGGGCGGCACTACCTGAGGCGACGCGATGAAGAGGAGCAGCGGCGGTTTAGGGATGAGTACAGACGTAGGAGGCGCGAGAACAGGGGAAGGAGGACGATCCAAGGCGGCGGCGGTCGCGAGCAGTTGCAGAAAAGGATCCGGCTGCGATGGTGGCGACAGAGGGGAGACAGCCTCGATGACGTACGACTGGCGGCAGCTGGTGTGAGCAGGGGCAGAGGAAGAATGAGGGAAAAAGGGCAGCTACGATGGTGGTTGCTCGACGGCGTGGAGAGACAGAGGGAGGAGAGGCAGAGGCGAGAGGGGAAGAGGAAAAGGAGGGAGGCTCGGCTGGGCGTGCTTGCTCGGGAAGGGAGGAGGAGATAAAAGAATTGAAGAGAAGAAAAGACAAAGAGAAACAGGAAGAAAAGATGGGGAGGGGCCGACGTGAAGAAAAATTAGGCAGGAGAAAAGAAAGGAGTGAGGGGAGAAGGAGTAACCGAGAAGAGAAAAGGAAAGGAGAAGAGTGAAGGAGAAGGGAAAAGAAAAGTGAAGAAGAAGGAGGAGGAAGGAAAAATCGGGTGAAAAGGAAATAATGGGAAAAAGAAGAAAAAGGAAAAAGAAAATGGAAAAGAAGGGAAGAAAATGGGAAAGAAGAAAAGAAAATAGGAAAAAGGAGGAAAAGAGGAAAAAGACAAAGAGGAGGTGGCCCGGGAGAGAGAAAAATTACGGCTCGGTGTCGGCAAAATTATTGAGCCGAGAATGGACCAAAATCCCCTTTGTCCGACTTACAATCCTTTGCCGACATATGGGGCATTTTCGTCTTCACGGAATTCGTCCCGGTCTCGAAAATACAACTTAGGCTCGAAAAATCCGATTAATTCTTCTGAGCATCGTACAAGTCTCGGATTTGGAAACCGAGGCTCGGTAAGCCTTGGAGGAGGCTCAGAAATCCCGAGTAACCCTCGGAAAATAATTCCGAGGCTCGGTTATCGAAAGAAACTCCAGAATGTCGCGTATCCTCAGTGATCAAGACGAAGCTCGGTTATTCCCAGAAAACTCTCGGAAAATCTCGGTCCGATAGAATCCTCGAATTACGGCGTTTAAAATTATAATTAGTAAATATTATTTTTGCAACACAAGTATTCCGTCCAAAATAATAATGAAGGTATTATTATTACTATTGGTTTGGAAAATAATAATGGTAGAAATAATATTAGTCATCTATGGAGTAGTAGAAATGATAGGAAATTTATATCGAAATTTAACTCGGGTTGGTAAAATTTTCGATTAACCACGATAAAGTTTATTTACTACAGTAAAAGTTAAATCAAATTGGTAAAATTCACGGAAAATTTACCCGGGTCGTTACAATTACCCTTGTGTAACATGGGATAGGCAACTAGTTTCATTTAAAATACGAAAAGACCACTAACAAGTGGTTTACATGAGAATATTAATTTTACGGGGCTGAAAAACACAAGCATATAAACACTATCCTTTTTCTAATGACTTTTAAATAAGGATCAAAATTAGTTTTGGGGTCTCATCCATCAGCTGAAAAGTTTATTTGAGATGTTCACTTACCATTATGACTAAACGGTCTCGTGTTTAAATCCACACGCCTCTCTCTTTGTTGAATTAAAAAAGCATCAGATGTGTCTGCTGAATAAAGCTACGCACATTGATGAGACAAATGCTAATATATTTGTGATACCATAACTATATGCATTTCTCTTATCGCTAGCATTACAATTATATTATTTTTTCTTATAATTATTAAATACAATTCCATATTTGACTCCCATCTTCAATGAAAAATTGAAACTATATCGTAAGCATGGACATTGTTTTAATTTTAATGTTCATGTGAGTAATGAACCAAAATAGTGTGACATACTAAACCGAATAATTTGAATAAGTCACAGTCTTAAAATAAAAATTTTACAAACGTCTTCAACATATGATACTGGATACAATACATAATCCATAAACATAAAATTATCCTAACAGAAGGATAGCAAATTTCTTTTAATACAACTTCATAATAATGACCATTATTATTATACGAGGCAAAATCCCAATGCTCAAAGTAGTCATAGGGTGCATGAAAACTTGGCCACCACGTTGTGTGTTGTGCATCAGTATGTTATGATTGAGATATTAGCCACATATGCCATGGAATTGGTCGTAGTTGTCATGAATCCATCGTTGCTCGCTTGAAACATAAGCAACATGTTAGAATGCAAGTGTGAGTGGCGAATCCCACATCGGAGAGAAAGAGGCCAAGTGAGTAACATATAAGTGAAGTGGACCCATGTACCCAATACCTTGAGGTTTTGGGTTACAGAGTGGTGTCCTGGTCATGCGTATGGAACTCACTTGGGCCTTGCGGTTTTCGGGCGACTCCCTGGTTCTCAACACGTGGTAGCGGAGCCGATGGTTCGGCTAGGACAGAAAGGTTTGCAACATGGTGATGCTCCCGTGTTTGTTGCCCCCACGTGGAGCGGTTGAGCTCTTGGACCAAGCTCGATTGGAGTTGTAAGGCGTGGCTCCGGATAAGAGTGGTATCGGTAGGAGCATGCTTCTAAGTGGCTGTGGGCCCTCGGCCTAAGTGAAGTTGTAAGTCGTGGCTCCCGATGGAATGAGCTCTTGGAGCATCGGCAGACGCGTGCTCCTGGAATGGGCTTGATGGCAGAGTGGGCTCTTGGTGATGTTGCGAAAGTTTCCGAAAAGTTTCCGTTGAAGGGGGAGTAGGCCCGTGGTCCGATATGGAAGAGTCTCACACTTGAGGGGGAGATTGTTAGAATGCAAGTGTGAGTGGCGAATCCCACATCGGAGAGAAAGAGGCCAAGTGAGTAACATATAAGTGAAGTGGACCCATGTACCCAATACCTTGAGGTTTTGGGTTACAGAGTGGTGTCCTGGTCATGCGTATGGAACTCACTTGGGCCTTGCGGTTTTCGGGTGACTCCCTGGTTCTCAACACAACATTTACTCCTTCAATGGATTTATACCCTTTGAAAGTGGCATTTGGGAAGCCATTAGTAGAAATTTTCACAGTTCCCAACTGTCAAAAACTCCATCTTGTCTCCAATTGAACACTTGTACTTTGTCATTTCAGAAACCTATTAAAAACCATATAATTCATTGCCCAAACACAATCAATTCTAAGCAAATCATAAGCAAGCAACCTGCTAAAAGCTATACAATCAATTGCCCAACACAATTAATTCCAAACAAATCACAGGTAGCAACTTGTTAAAAGCCATACAAATCCATTGTCCACCACAATTAATTTGGTTAATGGTATATTTGTTACCGTTAGTAGTTCAAATTCGTCAATTGTATACCCTAACTATTTTTTCCGTCAATTATGTACCCATACTTTATGAGCTTGAGTCAATCGTATAACTCAGACAACACTTTGATGACGTGGTGTGCTGCCCGTTAATGGTGGGTAGCTATTTAGTCCTGAGTTTCTAAATTAATCAAATATGTCCTTTATTAGTATACAATCTAGTCTATATATTTTTTATTATCTACGATTAATCCTTAATATTACATGTAATTATTATTTATAGAGTATTTGATTCCTAAATTACTTTTAGTGTATAATAATATTTTTATTAAAATAATAAACATATAATATTTTTTTAGAATAATTTTTGTAATACATAACTAGTTACATTTATAAATTAATGTGTATACATTACATAGTAATAAGAATCATTAAATTATATTATTTAATTATAATTGTTATTCATTACATTTTTCTCATGGGCTTATTTATAAATTTTTTATTAGTCAAATTGGTTTGGACTTCTTGACACAATTATTTAGGACTCTTTTAATGTGTTTATGAAACTAAAAGTCCAAAAGTGTTAAAGGTGTTATAAATGAAACCAAGCTCATATTTTCAGCCCATTGAAACAACCATTTTACTAAAATTGTACTCCTCCAATAATGTCATGTATTGGATTGAGTAGAATTTTTGTGACTGTTGCACAATGGGTCTTTTAGAACCACACACACAATGGGTTGGGATGGGACGAGCCCAGATAGGCCCCTCGAGCAAAAATAGGCCCACATTGGTCAGTCGAGACGGGCCCAACTAGGGCTTGGGTTGGGCCCATCCTGGCCCGCATGGCCGGACTAAGTCGGGCCCAATTACGCCCACTTAAGATGGGTCAGGACGGGCCAGTGGAGTAGGAGGAATATCAGAGCATACAAAGGAGCAACGTCGATGAAATTAGCTTTTCGGAAAAAATTAAATGGGATAATTATAAAACTAAAATATTTGGATAATTCAATTAGATTATTAATATATGGGTTCATAGATATCCATTATCCAAACCATATAAATCCACTGTTTTATGAGTTAAATAGGTAAAATACCCAATTAGACTTGTATAAAAATTGTACTGACCTATTTGTACCCATTACCCATTGGGTGTAACAGCCCGGGTAAAAATTTACATTTTACCGGGACTGTAAAAACGCTTTGTACAATAATTTACCATGTAAAATAATCTTGGGTAATTATTTTAGGGTAAATTATGCATCGGATTCTGAAACCGAGCTTTATCCCACGCTCGAGATTTTTCTGCGGATTTTACGGACCAAAGTTGGAATTTTTCGGGTCCAGGAATCTCGAGAAAAGTCAGGTTTATCCTCGAATTATCGGGCCAGAAATAAAGTCAAGGGGATATTATAGTTATTTTCTGGTCCGGACGGGACACGACTTGTAACGCCCCGAATTTTCATAATTTGGTTTTTCGGAATTTTTCGAAATTTTTATTCCAATTTTACCCTTGAGGTACTTTCGAGTTTTAGTCGAGGAAATTGATTACTATGCCTTGGAAATGTCAATTTTAAGTTGGTGTCGTTCATGGTTCGGGTTCCGTTGGAAACGGATTCGAGAACGGGGTGAAACGCGAAGAATTACGAGGGTACTTGTGAAACTACGTCGTTTTGGAAACTGTTTAAAAAAAAAATGTGGGGCGTTGACCAGGCAGGGGTTGACCGCGCCTAAGCGGACGACGGGTCGTCCACTAGGGCGGCCAACCCTAGCCCGATCCTTTTCTTTTGTCCTCTTCTTCACTTTTCTTTTTCCTTCTTCTACTTTCTTCCCCTAGCCGCCGCCTACCCCCAACCCTTCTCTTCTTCCTCCTTTCGTTTTCTCTCTCCCTTCTTCCTCTCTTCCTTCTCTTTCTCGTTCTCTTTCTCTTTTTCCCTCACCCTCCTCTTCTTCTCCGGTCCTCTTCTCTTTTTCGTTTTCTTAGCACTCACAAACACACGGGACGCCACCACGGCCATCCCCACCACTGCCGTCCCTCTCGCCGCGGTTAGGAGCACGCAGCCGTCGCCGCCCTCTCGAAGTGTTGGTAAGCCGGTCGTCTCCTCTTGCTTTCTTTTCTTTCTTTTCTTCCTTCGTCGGTTTACCGATTGATGTGGGTGTGGATTTTGTGTTGCCGGTGATGGCGGATGAACCGTTGTCGTGGTGGCGGATCTGTGCAGGTGTTGTGGGTTCGTGTTGTTGTTGGTCCTTTGTCTCGGCGGGTCTTGTGTCGGTGTTGGATGCGGATTCGCCTGCAGTGAATCGTGTTTGGGCCGAGGTTGCTGGTGGTGGGGTCAGGCCGGAGCTGCGTTCTGCAGGGGTTATGGTTTCGACAGCAAGTGTGTGTGGGTGTTTTGGAGCTCAGGTGTGTGTGTGGTTTTCACGGGCAGATTCGGTTTGGCAGCGAATTTCCGGGTAAGGACCCATTTTATTTTCTTCTTTTGTAATTCGTTTAAAGGATCTGTATGGTATAGTGTTGTGTATTTGTTTGGGGTGATGTGAATATGTTGTTGTTGATGGTTGTGGTAGTTTTGGGTGTTTTCCGGCGAGTTCACCGGAATCCGGCGAAGGCTCGGGAATTTTCCGACGAGGCTCGGGAATATTCCGGCGAGGTTCGGGAATATTCCGACGAAGGCTCGGGTCTTGATTTTCGGCATTTTAACGGTATACTGGATGTACAATTTGTATTCATTCATGGCATGTACTAATAATTCAGAATTTGGTTATGTACTTAATTGTGTTTAGTGGAAACCGAGAGTGTGAGTAGTATGAGGCCGGTAATTACCGACACGGGTAGAACCCTAGGCCGGGAATTTTTGGGGATCGAATTGACCTTGGACTTAAGTAACGGGCTTTAAGCCCAATCCTATAATTGGTTAAATAAGGACTTAAGAAAGTGGGCTTTAGGCCCGGAAATCGAGATTGGACTTAGACTGGGCTTTAGGCCGGAAACTCGTTAAGAACATAATGAGTGGGCCGTAGGCCCGGGAACTACTCTTGGACTTAGTTGGGCTTAAGCCCGGTGAACCTTAGGTCCCGATACTCGGAGTTTTGGTAAGAGAACATTATGTCGGGTTTAGACCCGGGGATTGCATAATTGGCTAACTAGGGACGGGTTTAACTCAGTTGAGCATTATAGTTACATGCATGCACGTCTTTATTGTTATTGTTTGTAATTTGTTGTGTGTGCCGGTATTCAGGCACGGGTAACACCTCGGGAGCTGGAGGATCTGTTTTGGGAAAGGCTCCACAGGACAATTGTCGTTGAGGTGACTTTATATGTCTTTTTATGTTTGTATGCATGAGCTCGTTGGATTGGTTTGTTTGAGTTGCATGCTTGTTTGCTAACATGCTGTAATCTGTATTGTGTGCCTAAGTGTACTTTTTGCTTTTGAGCTG
This sequence comes from Turnera subulata, assembly GCA_028386065.3. NCBI lineage: Eukaryota > Viridiplantae > Streptophyta > Magnoliopsida > Malpighiales > Passifloraceae > Turnera > Turnera subulata. Next base: position 152,853 of record JAKUCV010001073.1, on the reverse strand, counting down.
GATGATTGGATTAGTTATGGATTATAACATGTGGTGTGATTCTGGGTGTTGGGTGTGATGTATTGTGGGTCGGAGACCCGGTTATCTGTTTGAGCTGTTTTATCACACAACCCTGTTAAATCACAATCTCTTGGCACACATAAACTCATAACTTGTGAATTAAGATAATGTACAGTAGAAGTTAGGCTACTGTGTGCTGATGACCGGTTGTTTCGAGCGGGAAGTGATACCCCTCGGGTTTGCTTGCGGAATAGCAAGTGTTATGCGGATTTGCATATGGGTCTGTAATGGCCGGTTCTACCTCCCTCCTTCTACCTCCCCCTTTCTACCTCCCTCTTTCTCTCTGTCTCTCTCTCTCTCTCTATGGATATGTTGGGCTTCGTGCCTGGTTGTATTTGGGCTTATGCCTGGTTGTCTCATGAGACGGGACCGAGCTCGACGCACACAGTAGGGGCCCTAAATAATAAATTTTAATAAGAAAACTTAATACACAACAGACGGAGAAATAATGAACTGATTGCATGATTGTGTTGGCATGTTAGTACTGATTGTTGTATGTTTGCATGCTTGTCTTGTTGCTCTTCTTTCCTTTCGGACTTGATCTGCACACCTTCATAATTAGATATATATTGCTCACTGAGTAGGCGACTCACATAATCGCCAACGTTGTTTTTCAGACTTTAGATAGCGTGCAGTCACTTTCCATCCTTCCATAGTACGGACGTGGTTATCTCAGCAGGTAGCTGTGCTTGATCTCCCGGTTGGATCCATAGAGTCGGCATGCATGTTGTTTTGTTTCTCTTATTTTTACTCCGTTTGTTTCTTCCACTGCATTGAATTTTTATTGAGATGTCTATTGATTTTTGTTTACATTATCGGCGGGGTGCCGGGTTTATGTATTGATGATGGTTCGGCAGGATGCCGGGTTGTCTTGTGGCTTGTTAAGCCGGATTGTTTTGTTCTTTATGACATCTCATTTTTATTAAGAATTTTGGATAATGTTGATATTGCTTTTCGTGTCCCGGGTTTCAGGGGTATTTTGGTAATTTTCTTTATTTAAGTATTTTATTTGTAAATTGGGACACGGGTGTTTCAGCTTGGTAGCGGAGCAGGCTTCAGATCCTTGGCTTTAAAAGTGTTTTAAACTTTGTTTTCAAAGTGCTTTCCGTGTTTAAGCCTGTTTCCGGATTTATGTCTTAAAAAGTGTTTTTGACTCATTTGCATTCATATAGGCATCGATATGGATCACGAGGGACAACACAATGCTGAGGATGACGCCGCTACTCATGTCTCCGACAATGTGTCGGTGATGCAGGTTCCCGTTGGTCAGGGGAACAATAATGCAGCAGAGAATAATGCTGCAGGTGATGGTGGACAGAATGTTGTACGACCTGTTGTGAACCCAACATTCCAGCAGTATCAAGCTTTTCTGCAGTGGCAGCAGTTTCAGCAGTTCCAGCAGCAGCAGCAGGGTGCCCAGCCGGTAGCACCTACTGCAACAGGTGGTATGGAGAGTGGATATAAGCACATGGATAAGTCTGCAGTTAAGGAATTCTCAGGTGAAGAGGGCAAAGTCAAGGAGTTTGATGATTGGTTTCGCCAGGTGGAGAATGTTCTGGAGAAGTTCACCTGTGCACCTGAGCAGAGGGCTCGATTAGCTGCACACAAGTTCACAGGGTATGCATTGTCATGGTGGCAGGATCTTGTGGCCAATCTACCGAAGCCTGTGGAGATGCCTTGGGAGGNCACACATAAACTCATAACTTGTGAATTAAGATAATGTACAGTAGAAGTTAGGCTACTGTGTGCTGATGACCGGTTGTTTCGAGCGGGAAGTGATACCCCTCGGGTTTGCTTGCGGAATAGCAAGTGTTATGCGGATTTGCATATGGGTCTGTAATGGCCGGTTCTACCTCCCTCCTTCTACCTCCCCCTTTCTACCTCCTTCTTTCTCTCTGTCTCTCTCTCTCTCTCTCTCTCTATGGATATGTTGGGCTTCGTGCCTGGTTGTATTTGGGCTTATGCCTGGTTGTCTCATGAGACGGGACCGAGCTCGACGCACACAGTAGGGGCCCTGAATAATAAATTTTAATAAGAAAACTTAATACACAACAGATGGAGAAATAATGAACTGATTGCATGATTGTGTTGGCATGTTAGTACTGATTGTTGTATGTTTGCATGCTTGTCTTGTTGCTCTTCTTTCCTTTCGGACTTGATCTGCACACCTTCATAATTAGATATATATTGCTCACTGAGTAGGCGACTCACATAATCCCCAACGTTGTTTTTCAGACTTTAGATAGCGTGCAGTCACTTTCCTTCCTTCCATAGTACGGACGTGGTTATCTCAGCAGGTAGCTGTGCTTGATCTCCCGGTTGGATCCATAGAGTCAACATGCATGTTGTTTTGTTTCTCTTATTTTTACTCCGTTTGTTTCTTCCGCTGCATTGGATTTTTATTGAGATGTCTATTGATTTTTGTTTACATTATCGGCGGGGTGCCGGGTTTATGTATTGATGATGTTTCGGCAGGATGCCGGGTTGTCTTGTGGCTTGTTAAGCCAGATTGTTTTGTTCTTTATGACATCTCGTTTTTATTAAGAATTTTGGATAATGTTGATATTGCTTTTCGTGTCCCGGGTTTCAGGGGTATTTTGGTAATTTTCTTTATTTAAGTATTTTATTTGTAAATTGGGACACGGGTGTTTCACGACTGCATAATTGAATTATGCAGCCGCCTTCTCCTGTGTGCACGTGAGCTGCTTCCTGTGTAACCTGTGACCCTGCATGTTTTATTCGTACCCATCATCATCTGCAAACTCATCACCCACCATCTTTTCCTTCTGTAAATCTTCTCCTGCCTGTAAAAACCCATCACCCAGTTTACACCTCTTTCCCCTGCACACACACAAACCCCGTTTCTTACTTCACCAAAATCAGAAAAAGAAAAGAAGAGAAAGAAAGAAAAAAAAATAAAAAAAATAATAACAAGCACAACCCGAGCCACCCCCCCCCCCCACACGCGTCTGCCGCCTCCACCACCGACTGCTGACACCACCACTTCAAGCCGCCGCCATCATCTATCCCTTTCTCCTCCCCGTCGACCTTCCCCCTCGTCGCTGCAACCCAGCCGACGCCGTCACCTTTGCGTCAGCCGCCACACCACTGCGTCACGCTCTTCCCTGCAAACGGCACCCACCGCCGCCCTACTGCTGCCGACGAGTAACACCAGTCGCCGCCTCCCTCGCCAGCACCACGTTTCCTTCCTCGCCGTCACCTCGCGTCCCCTATGCTACCTGCCGTGTCACGCCGTCTTGCGCCGCCGTCGCGCCTAGGTGAGTAACCCGTTTTGTAAACGGGTGTGTAGATGGGTTGAAGACGACACGAATATTAGGGTCGCGGGTCGACCCGTCTCTATTGCGGGTCGTGGGTTGTTTTGGTCTGTTGGGTTGGACTGGTTGGGTCAACATGGGTGCTGGGCTGGACTTGGCGGGCCTGAACATGGGCTTTAGTCTTGGCCCAGGCCTTGCACCTGGGTTGGCTCCTTTGGGCTGCATAATAGGGCCCAGCCCGATTTAATTAAAAAAAAGAATAATTCTGGAAAATGATAAATAATAGTTCTAGACAGAAATTAAATGGAGGAAAATAATAATAATGATAATAAGGATTATATTCATGGAAATAATACTTTGGGAAAAATATATATATATGGTAAATAATATTTTAAGGAAAATAAAAGTGGAAAGGGTATTATCAAAGTAAATACGTACCGGAATAATAACCGGATATAATTATGGTAAAATATTTCCGGCCTATGTAAATTAAATAGTGAATTATGATGATAATGGGAATAATCCGGGGAAGTACCGAGCTAGCACAGTATTTATTTTACGGCTTACAGTAATAGTCGAGCATTTGCATATCATCTTATGTGTGCATAAATTATTGTTTGATATAGGAATTGATAACAGGCAATACCCTGAGCAGCCTGAGCCGGAACATTTCGAGGACTTCCAGGAGTAGGAAATCAGCTAAGGTGAGGATAAGTAAATATTTATATACTGCCCGTAGTACCAAGTTGCTGTTTGTTTATTATGTGTGTTATATGCTTGAATAATTCTTTGTGGCTGTGAATGGTTGTTGTGAGATGAATTTAAATGATATTTGTTGCCGTTGATGTTGCTGAATTGATGCTACTGTTGATGTTATTGATAATGTAGAAATGTTGGTGTTAGTAGGTTATTACTGTTGTTGTTGACTGTGAAAATAGTGTGAGTAGAGTACCGAGGGTACTAGTATGGGAAAACAGTTGAATAAGTTGTATTATCCAGACGAGCGGAGAGGCTGTGAGCCTGCTCGGGATAATGAGATAATGGTAGGGTAATAGTATCTTAGTAACTAGTTGAGGGAGGAGAAATAATAAAACTGGATACACTTAGACATCTAGTAAGTCACAGTTAAATGTTGGAACAGCCAGATGGTAGTCTTATTTTTATGGTGCTGGGGGAGAGTGTGCTTGGGGTCTGCTCCCTGTCTGTACCAATTTTTATTTTAGGTGCTGGGGGAGAGTGTGCTTGGGGTCTGCTCCCTGTCTGTGCCAGTTATACGTGGAGGTACCAGGGCGGAGTCCAAGGGCTAGCTAGCTTGACTACCAGGCGACTGCCACCGTTTAGCTAGTGATAGGGGCCCTGATAATAAAATTGGTATAGCGTGTTTAGAATCACAGAATGTGTTATATGGCGTTCGTGAGAACCTTAATTATTTGCGGTTGATGTGACTTGATTATTATCGGTGCTTGTATATGAATATTTGCTTATGGATTTTACCCGGTGAGCACTTCGGACTCACCCCTCGCCTGCGTGACCTGGTCGCGTAGTTTGATTGTGCGTAGCTTAGGTACGTTCGAGGCAAGCTGTGGCGCACCCTCTGCCAGGCCCGGATCCATCCTGCGTTGCATCATGTTCATACTGTTGTCTATGGCTGTATTGTATTAAGACTTCTGCTACTTGCACTTTATTTCTTGATACGGTTGCTTGTTGTAATAATGTTCCCGTGCCGGGACAAGTACTGTTGATGTATTATGTACTTTTATTGTATTAATACTGTTGGTTGTGATATTTACCACTGTGGTTACTGTAATAGTATGTGGTCTCACATATGTACTGTGTATAACGGTAAATACGGATCGGGGCATTTCATTGGGTACCCAATCCATTTTGCCACCTCTAGTGTTATCTAGAGGTGGCAAAATAGGTGTCCATGGGTATCTGTGGATTGACTTATAATGGGTCATACCCGTTTGTACCAATTTATCCATTTATGACTCATAAAAAAATTTAAATAGATATCCATAATCCATTTAGACTCATTAAGTGTGGGTATACCCATATACGCATTTAATAGTTTGGGTTAGGTTGGCCCAACTAAGCTCATATAGGTTGGCCGGAATAGGCCCAAATGGGTTGGGCCCATCTTGTCCCGTGTGGACCTGCGTGACTAGACTAAGTCAAGCCCAATTAGGCCCACATAGAATGGTTCGGAACTGGTCAGTGGGAGGGATATCAAAACGTACGATGAAATTAGCTTTTTGAAAAAAATTAAAAGTGATAGTTATAAAACTAGAATATTTGGATACTTGAATTAGATTCTTAATATTTGGTTACATGCATATTCATTACCTAATAAAAAAATCTACAATTTTATAAATTAAATGGATAAAATACCTAATTAGATCCGTATAAATTTACACTAAACCTATTATGTATGAGTTGAATGGGTTACCATTGGATACCCACCACCTCTAGTTATCTATTGACAAATGATAGCCGTAGATAAATATTTTCATTTCCCCTCCTGTAATGTTCCTGAAAACAATTGATCAAATTGATGATTAGTTCAGTTGAAATAGCGCTAGCAAAAATGAAGGTCATCAATCCACTGATTCTATACCAACCTCCAATTTTCAACATTTGATGCAAGCTACACTGTCCACATAGATAAACCGTAAAACACAGGCCTCAAGCTATTTTCAAGTCCCGACAAGAACATCTGCATGTTTCCATGATGACCTTGAAAACTCGTATGGTTCGTAAAATTTGGCAAAAGAAAAAAAAATGTGCATCCACTGGATTATCCAGAATCATCCAATTAGATATTTCAGACACACCATTCGGGTGATATCTACGTGGACTCCTCTGAAGTGCCCCACCCTTCCAGAATCTGTGGACTACCTTCTGCACTTCGTTGGCAGTTTTTGTCCTTGATTACAAAGATAGAATAGAACCCCACTTTTTGATCCATGACTTCAATCCTCAAGTTCAAACTTCAAGATGCTGTTTCCTTTTTCTTCTTGTTTTTTTTTTCAATAACATTTGGGCATATTTTGGGAATGGTAATTTCTGTTTAGAACACGAAGCACTTCCGAAATTTTCATTGATATTACTTATTACTAGTTTAAATACACTTAATATGTTGTATTAAAAAAAAAATGCTTAATATGATGGATTAAAGCATTTTTTTGGTCCCTGTGTTGACCCCCAAAGTTGGAATTCATCCTCGTGTACGATTTTGGCCTTTTTTCATCCCTTCGTTAATCCCTTCTGGTCAGTTTTGGTTTGTCCGGCCGAAATCCGGCGAAAGTTACTGATGTGGCAAATTTTCCGGCGCCACATCATCTTTGTGGGCCCATATGTCAGAGGTTAACAAAAAAACCAAACCAGCTCCACCCGACCCAGTTGGTTCGCTCAACCAAAAGACCCATTTTGCAATTCTGAATGGGGTTCGCACTTTGTCCATTTTTATTTTTTTCTTTGCTTTTTCTCCTAAAATTTAATTTCCTTAAGTTTTTTGATTGAATGAATTTTTTCAAAAAAAATATCTTTTCCGTCAGACCACGCCACTGCCCTTTTTTTTATTATCTTTTTTTTCTAAAAATTTAATTTCTATAACCCATTTATAAATACATAAATCTTTTTGTATTTTTCCAAGAAAGCAAAAAATTCGCGGCCAGTCTTCAGTGATCTTCGCCATAAAAAAACACACATATTAGTTTCTAAATTTTTAAATTGAAGCGTTAATTTGCACAAAAAAATTGAAGTGTTAATTTGCAGAAAAAAATTAAAGAACAAAGTAGGGAAAGAAGAAGAATGATTGGGTTTGGTAAGGAAGCAAATCCCACGACATCCTCCATTATCACAGCCCCACTTAGCCCTCCTCCATCGTCTTCTCCGCCTCCTTTGTGACCCCAGCCCCTCTCTCTACTCCAACAACCACCAAACCAAATCGCCACAATAAAGAATCCACAACCAATCCCACAAAGAAATCGATTAAAACACATTTACAATTACATGGGCATTTGAATTAAGAATCGTGCTCGCCTTCATCTGTGGCATCATGACCACGCTTGCACCGAAGCACCCCTCTCCGGTACGGTGGCGGTACCATAGACCAGTGCCTCAGGAGGCCACCAACTCTGTTTCTTCAACGGTTAGACTTCTCGAACCTGGCCCTAGCGCCGCGACCGCCGAACTTCTTGGGCTCGCACCGCCTTAGATCCGCCACGAGCAGCATCCGGTCGTACCTGACGAGGATGTCCTTGACCTCCTGCTTGCTCTGCTCGTCCACGTACTTCTGGTAGAACGCCACCAGCGCCTTCGCGATGCTCTGCCTGACGGCGTCGATCTGCGAGGTGTGCCCTCCGCCCTTGTCTCGGATCCTCATGTCCACTCTGGCGAAGCGTTGTCGCCCCAGCAGCAGGATCGGCTACTAGGCCTTGAACTGGAGGATTTCCCCGTGCTTGAAGGTGATTTTTATAGTGGAGGAGGTGGAGCAAAAAGTGGCAGTGGCGTTTGACAGTGGGTGGTTTGACAGAGGGTGGTTGAGGAGATTTTTTTCTTTCTTGAGAATGTTGAGGAGATAATGTTGGTGATGTTTTACGAGGAAGGAGGTGGAAAATTTGAAGGGTAATTAATGATCAATGATATTTTATATTTGAAAAAATAAGTAAAATTTGAAAATACTAAATAACTCAGCCATTACTTTTTTTTAATTGTTGATGCGTTGATGGTTGAGGGGTGAGGATTAGTTTTTTTTTTTGGTTGAAGGTGAGGATTAGTTAGTTTTGTGAAATAAAAAATCTATAATTTTTAAAATTATAAACGAGAGTAACTAAGGGCCTAGCTTGAATTGGAAAAAAAATGAATGAAAATCATAAATAATTAAAAATTATAAATTTGATATTCAAAGAAATAAAAAAAATATAACAAAGTGGAAAGTTTAAACGATTCCTGGTTCATTCCGTTGGAAGAAATGGGTTGGGTGGAGCTGGGTCGGTTTTAGGTTAAACCCTGACATGTGGGACCCAATAAAGTTGATGTGGCACCCAAAACTTGCCACGTCAGCAATTTTCGCCGGATTTCGGCCGGAGCAATCGAAGCTGACCAAAAAGGATGAACGGAAGGATGAAAAAAGGCCAAAATCCTACATGAGGATGAATTCCAACTTTGAGGGTCAACACAGGGACCAAAAAACGCTTTAATCCTTAATATGATTGGGGTTCAGAGATTCTGCGTATCTAATCCACATATTAATTTCATCAAAAAAAAAAAATCCACACATTAAGAAAAAAAAAAAGTTTCTTCCATTAAAAACATATTATTAGCATATTCCTCTACGTTCGATAACAAAATAGCTCATCGTGACTCTCAAATAAGAATGGAAATCGGTTCAGAACTTTTACATAACCAGAACATAATCACCGTTGGATCACAAGATGAAAGTGATAGTCTAACATAACACCGTGCACCGAAGCACATCAAATCCTGAACCTACCAAATATAAGCAACATTCCAACACAAAGCTCCGACTTGGAGAAACCAGACAGCTCATTTGACGACTCGGTCAACTCAACTCGGTTCCTCCCTCAACCTCAAACTCGGTGGTGGCAACCCGCCATGGCTGCTCTACACACCATTTCTCCCCACAGCCTTCTCCCTCTTTCCAAACCCAGAAAACCCACCTCCAAAATCATCCCAGGCTCTCATCTTCCCGCCTTAAAGTTCCCCAAGAACCTAACTTTCTCGGGAAACAGACAGAAAACTGAGGCCTCCTGGGTCTTGCACTCGGTTGTCCAGCAAGAGCTCGAGGTTATACCTGTACAGAGTGGGGACAGCACGGACCAGCAGGCAGGGATGGCGGTGGGCCAGGTGGAAAGAGAAGAGACCGAGTTGGCGACTCAGGTGAGTGGGTTTGGAGCGAGCGAAGGGCAGCTGTCTTTTGAAGGCTTCTCTTCTGCTTCAAGTTCTGGCCTTGATGGAGGCAGGAGTGAGGGCGAGTTGGAAACCGAGAGGTTTATTGATAGGACTATCAATGCATCGATTGTTCTCGCTGCCAGTACTTTCGCTATTACCAAGTTGCTCACTATTGATCATGATTACTGGCAAGTAAGTATTTGCTTACTGCCTCATGTTAAATTGTTCATTTTTATTTTTTTCTATTCTTTCTCCCCCATCTTTATTGCCTTGGTATCTACCTATGAAACTCCTATGTATTATTTTCTTCTTTCCCATTTATCAATTCTGTTTTCTAACTCAAATTAGAATGAAAGAACACAATATGGTCCTCGACTGCTGCTATATTTGTCCTGTCCAAATCAAGCCTTCTTAATCCACATACGAGAACAAGGAGAATTGCTTTTACTTTTTAGTTCTTCTCTCATTTCCTTGACTTCTGCTGGATTTGATGTACCTGGTTCATATTAATGGTTTAGGCATTGCTTTCTAGATTTTGAAAATCAATCTGATTTTAAACATTTTATTCTTTTCTTTGATCTCAGGGTTGGACTCTTTTCGAGATTCTAAGATACGCACCTCAACATAACTGGTCTGCTTACGAGGAAGCTTTGAAGACAAATCCAGTTTTAGCAAAAATGGTGATTAGTGGAGTGGTCTACTCTCTTGGAGATTGGATTGCGCAGGTTTGTATATGTCTTCTGCACATATCGTTGTATCTCACTTCCTTGGTAAATTATTCCTTATATGTGTTCTTATATCTTGATCTTATCTGCAGTGTTTTGAAGGTAAACCTCTTTTCGAATTTGATCGTACTCGAATGTTCCGATCAGGCCTTGTTGGCTTTACATTACATGGCTCTCTTTCGCATTACTATTACCAGTTCTGTGAGGTGATTATTATCCTGTCCTAACTAAACCTCTTGTGTACTTTGTTAGTCGGAATGCAATTTCCTTGGTGGTTTGCTAGAGCAATTTTCTCTATTCTGCAGGAACTTTTTCCATTTCAAGACTGGTGGGTGGTTCCTGCCAAAGTTGCCTTTGACCAAACTGCGTGGGCTGCAGTTTGGAACAGCATTTATTACACAGCTGTGGGATTCTTGCGCCTGGAGTCTCCAGCCAGCATTTTTGGTGAACTGAAGGCTACATTCTGGCCCATGCTTACAGTAAGATAACTGTCTGCACTTCACTTTGTAGCTTTGTTTTTTCTTGGTTCTGTCTAGAGCTAAACTCATGCTTACGTTGGGTTTAGCTTGTCATCTTGTGACAATGGGGGTTTCAATTTCAAGCCACAAAGTAGAGAACATGTCCATAATTTCACAATTTTCCCTTCTGCATATGTGATGGTTTAGGCTAGCAATGTTTAAACTGCCTTTTGCATGTCCAGAGAACATGTGAAGAAGTAGTGAGGTATTGGTATATTTTGATTGAGCTGCTGTCCAAAATGATCAAGTGTGGACAAGATCTTTTTTGTCTGTTGCTCTCTGATTTATGTGCCTCATTTTTGTACTCTGTTTACAGCTTTGTCATTTAGATACTTTTTGTGGTATTTTTTCTTGTTAGATGTGCTTAAGTTCTTATCCTTGGATATGGTGGCTCTGCAGGCAGGGTGGAAGCTTTGGCCATTTGCACATCTTATAACATATGGTGTGATTCCTGTTGAGCAACGGCTTCTATGGGTAGACTGTGTAGAACTGATATGGGTGACAATACTGTCAACGTACGTGTTTGTTATGAATTTCATTTACATTTCTCATGCACACTAGCTAACTCATTGAGGTAGGAGAAGATCCATAGGACCCCTAAAAGAAGATTTTGTTTGAGACCAATCAATGGATTTTTGTTTACAAATAAAAAATAATGGAAAGGTGCTTGATGTTTCTTGCTAAAACTTAGATGCGTATGTGTTTACTTGTGATTGGATTGCTGTTTCTAGTCTCTTGATGTGTAAATTGTTTCCATGAGATTCTCATTAGCAAAACTATAGCTGCATAACTTTAGTGATTTAGCGCTCCATATGATGACAGCTACGGGATGGTATGGGAAATTGGAGTCTTCACTTATTCTTTGCTATGTCAATCACGCTGCTTTGTCCACTGCATTTCTTAGTTGTGGTGTGTATCATTTTGAATGTGTATTAAATTTGAAGAAGAGTGAGAGAATTTGCTAGTACACGGAAGCGGGAATCTGTGGTACAAAGTGGATTCTGGTCATGTCTTTATAAGTACAAACCACTCAAAAAAAGACGCTACATGCTGGTACCTGTGAATGAGGTGTTTGAAACAAAGGACAAATGTTAGGTTACTAGCTCTTTTTCCTATTGCAACTGTCATGCAAGAACACTTCAGTTCCAGCAATGGCCTTCCGCCATCACATAATTGCCCAATTCTTTTTCCTTGGAAATGTTTCTATACACTCTCTTGTACCACCTGTCATCCCATTTGCTTTATTTCCTTGATGTTTGTCTCTCTAGTGACTCAAATTGTATGCGGAGCTACTGTCATGTAGTTTCTTCCTTCTCTTCTCTTTTCAGATTGGTCCTAACTTCTTATATCTCTTTTTTTCCTCTTCTAGTTACTCAAATGAGAAATCAGAAGCCAGGCTATCTGAGGCATCTTCAGAAGCCACTTCCAGTTCTCCATCCAATGCTGGTGATGAGGTATATGAGGGAACTGTTTTTGCCAGTATGCTTGATATATCGGTTACCGCAGAAGAAAATCTGTCATATTCTGATATGTTACTCTCTCTTTTTCTTACTAGCAGGAGTAGACGTACAGGAATTGCAAAAAATTAATAGCAAGTCACGCAAAGCCGAGTGAGTTTCAGCATCAGTTGTGTGAAGCGTGGAATCCATAGCATGATGATCGGGGAGAGTAAAGTGAGAAATAGCTTTGGCAGACGTTGCTGCACAAGCTTATTGTCAACATATCCTTCGTGCTTCGTGCATATATCCATGTATATGTCTTGTGAAGATCCTCATACTTGAGATGATTTACCTAGCTACCGACTGCAAAGAATCTTAATACTGACATAAGGTAGTGTGGGGAAATTTCTATAAAATTATAGAAATGCCATAATCAAGAGTCTCGTATAGGTTAAACCATCCAATTAGCTTCTGTTCCACAATTTTCCACCATTGTTCACAGGAACTTTCCAAATGTATAGTTGCTTACACATATAACAAGCTAATGTCTCTGTTCTTCAATAATAATTGGGAAATTGCTTATTTCAGAGAAGTAGATATCTTTGACATATCAGATTTTTAATTTCAACCCAAATGATGAAAATTTAAACTAGGAAGCTTATTCATAGATGGTCAAAGAAGAGCGATGAATGTTGACGATGCCTAAAATGAACAAGAGGGTCTACTTTCAATGGATTCCGTTGAAACTATTGCACATTCTTAACAGCCTGTAGTTTGTTGATACACTCCTATAGAACAAAAATCCCAGTAAACCAATTATCACTGCACGATTATCACTGCAAGCGTTGTTTCTTTTTTGGGTGAAAAGACTTGTCACCATATTAGATCATAGAAGAAAATTAGGAATTATAGTAGTTCTTGTTGCATCACTCAATAAGGCTTGGATGCAAAAAGCAAGAGGAGCATCAATAGTCTCATTTCATCTTGTACATCAAAAATTTTTCTAACTAATATATTTACTACAAAGTTAGTCTCAAAGTAGTTGTGGTGGAAGCTCACTGTCCACTCGCGAACTAACAAGAAAGCGTCTCCATTCTAACAAAAGGTAGATATTCCATCCTGCTAGTTGTGTTCTCGTTTTATTTCTTTATGAAGTCAATATCACTCCCCCTCTAATTTTTAAAAAATCTTGTACGGCTGAAAATGGTAAGCCACAACAAATTCTGTGGTATGAATGGAATGCGAATGCAATCTTGTCCAGCTACAGAATTGATTAGATGCCACCAATTAAGATTAGCCATAATTAATTAAGAACTTCTAAAATAGGGCATCAAAACGTCAGCAATGATGTTGCAATTAGCCCCTTGGGCATGTTGAAAATGCCAACCTCTCTCCTGGCCTGGGCACTAGCTAGTAGAAAAATAAAGTCAACCGCTTTCATTTCTGGGGGACGAACAGGGGATAGCTTGGAAAACTAATGCTGAGTACTAATTTCCTGACGCGAATTGAATGCAGAAAAATTCAGAGTTGTACAAATGCATAATCAGTTTCCAAAACAAGGGAGAAATAGAAACCTTAATATCAACAAAAAGTACATAAACAAGAATCATACAAAAAATTTTCCTGCTGTACTACACACGCTAACTGGAAAAATTTGGGTCTAAATAAATGATTCAGCCATGGACATGTTACTAAGGCGACTAGGGGTAGGCTGGAAATTGAACCAACGCAGGGTTATCCTGCGACTTGGTGGGGTCAATGCTCTCCTCAAAATCTCTCTGTTTGCTGAGTACTTTCGGGACAACTTTTCAGCAGCTGGAATTGCATACCCATGCCGGCTACACCTTGCTGAACCGGGCCGGTTCGAGCAGGTACAACTGCTTCGTGGCCTAGGCAACATTGACAAAGAAGAAGATGGCACTAAATAATTTCTACGACCCTGGTGGTTGTGACCAATTGAGGAGGTGGTTCTGGCTAGACCTTGCCTTGCCGGAATTTGCAGCCTTTGCATTGTTGCTTTTGGAGATATGATGGTTTCCATATCAGAAGAGAAAGAGCTCTCAAGAAGTGCTTGTTTTTGGATGGTGTGGAAAAATTCTTAAGACCTTTGTTACTTATGTGAATGTGTGGAGAAACCTTACAGCATTTGTATCTATATGTAGGAATAGTAATTAAATTAACACGTCTTTGACTCGGTAGAATTCTTTATTTTTCCAAAAGGTCAGGCTTAGCCAGAGACCTTTGACCAATTAAATGGAAAACTTGGTGGCAGAATACAAGCAATATGTTATTTTGAGAGGCTTGGTGGACACGGTTGTCATATTTGACCGCATGACTTGTCAAAAACCAGGGTGCTTACTATGTATTGATCACTAATTTTGCAGGCACACTAGGGATCCCATGATTTTGGTGGAACCTTCTTTGGCTTGATCCCTTCCATTCATAAGAAGCATCGTACGACCCCTAAAAATAACATCAAATTAAATCAGCTGATGACAACTATATAACTTCATCGTATAATTTCATTAATTTTTTAAAGTGTTGAACCAAAAACCCCATATGATTAATGTGTTGAACCAAGAACCCCCCATATCTAGTCCTTTGTACTTCTGAAGGATGCGCTAATTAAAGTCATATCATTTCAATCAAGGGTGCATCCATCCATCATCTCACAATAGTGAAGGCTATATCATGTATAACCAAGAACATCTAATCAAAATTAAACGCTTGGTCCATATGGATTTGACTGTACTTGAAAGATTCTAGCTAGGAGAGATTGCATTTGCATCTATTTTATCTATTTGTTTTAGACATATGTAGCGAGTGGTATTAAGAAGGAGGTAAAGAATTCTTGCTTCGCTGATGGCCTTTAATATATGTCGGGACTCAGGAGCACATCATATATAACAAGTGTTCATGATTCATTCCTTACTGTTCAACAATATTTTGTATTTTCCGGCCATCAACAGTCTGGTCACGTTCAAATTGATGAGGATAGAAGTTTTCGATATTATCCTCATTAGGGTCACCATCCAGGTCATCAAAGCTTTCCAGACTCGAGATCATCTAATAGGAGGTATATATTGAGACATCCAGGTGCAAGCTTATCGGGATAGTGACAAGTGGTGTTCTTTTTGGAGTGAATTTTTTTTAAAAAAAACCACTTTTGAAGTGATCACTCAAATATCTAGGTTCAATAATAGATGTTTGAAAATAACGTGGGTTGGTCCCAGTGGTAAACTACGTTTTAAACTGAAAAGTTGTTACTGTCCACTTATATGATGACTGTATTACTATGTACTTGCATTCTCAATCAATAAATTGCTTACTAATTAGCCTAAAAAATGAGGTAAAGAATTCTCTTAAAAGTATGGGTTTAATTAAGGCTCTTGATCTCATTATAAAAGCAAGTGGGATCAAGAGAAATTAACCGATAACTGAAAAACGCTCTCAACCAGCAGCCTAAACCTGTAGCCTTTTAGGGCTACTGAATGTCTATGTCGCTCCTGGCCGGCTCTGGCCTAGGCCAGCCGGCCCCCCTGCTCCTTTCTCCTGCTACTTCGTCATCTCCTGTTACTGAAATACCGACTGCCTCCATGGTGCCTGTCGCGAGTACCCCAGCACTATCCTCTTCTTTCAAAGATAGACTGCTGGCTGGATCCTCATCCCACCCAGTCGAAGAAGATGACTTCATTGAACAGGATAACGATATTGAGGCCTTCCATACGCCAGAAGGCCCGGTCATCAAAATCTCCGACCGATACCGAGCGATGCTCCATAAGAAGTGGTCCAACACCCTCATCGTCAAACTATGGGGACGTAATATTGGCTTCAAGTCGCTCTGTAGCAAGTTGCCAAACCTGTGGAAACTTAAAGAAGGTGTAAGAGTGGTTGATCTGGAGAGGAACTTCTATTTTGTGCGATTCACCAACCGCCAGGACTACATGCACGCTCTCACTGATGGTCCCTGGATTGTTTTTGGTCACTGCTTGACGGTGGAACCTTGGATTCCCCAATTCACCCCAATAACTCACCAAAGCAAATCCGTAGTGGCGTGGGTGCAGATTCCTGGGATATCTTGCGAGTATTATGATAGGCGCCTCCTGCACACTATCTGTAATATGATCGACTGTTTTGTGAAAGTTGATCATAACACCTCTGAAGCAATTCGTGGCCGATATGCACGGGTGGCCATTGAGATCGACCTGGGGAAACCTTTACAGTCTCAAATTTTTGTGGATAGTCGCTGGTTCCATATTACTTACGAGAATATTCCTCAGATATGCTTTTCTTGTGGTCTTGCAGGTCATACAATGGCGTGTTGCCCTACCCAAGGTTCTAGGAGTGACTTGTCCATGGCGACTTCTTCTGAGGCTCCACAACCACAATCTGGCATATCTCCGGCGACAACCAGCGTTTCTCATCACCAGCAACTGCGAGGCGAGTGGATGGTCGCCGCCCCGCGTCACCGGCGACAACCCCGCCCTGGCCAGTCCCAGCCGAGAAAAGAAAGCTCGTCAGGAATGGAAGGAGCGAGCTCTAAGGGCAAGATTGACGGCAACAAATCCGGGTCTAGGTTCGATGTTCTAACGGACTACTTACCTCTGGTCAGACAAGAACCACCCATTAAGGAGCCAATCAATCCTTCATCCATGGCGAGCGTAAAGGGTAAGAATATAGTCAATACGGTTGAGAGGGCTGCGACAATCTCGGTGTCAAAATCCTCCCTCGTGGTTTCCAATCCTGTCGTGACGCCAATCACCAAATCGTGGCTCCCAGATCAACGGTAACGTCCAACCAGGTAAATCCGTCTAAGCAAGGTAATAAACCTGGTGAGTCTTCATTAACACCAATGGACTTAGAAAGCCCAAATCCTGCCCAAAATCCCCAGCTACCCGAACCTAGTTCCTCATTACTTAATGTGGTCTTCACTCCATCCACGAACCACACCATGCCTAACCCTAAGCCCATGCAAGCCATAACGTGTCCCTCAAAATTAAAAAAACATGTACTCACACAAAACACAGGAACCCCATGCCATATGTTCGTGATCAAACCCTCTCAGGGGTCCCGTCCGAACCTGCCTTAGCTACTGATATCCCCGCCGCCCATGCCTCTCAACACGCCCCAACCCTTTCTAGTGAAGTTTCTTTCACCCGCCTCCTTGAGAAAATCACGTTAAATCCCCCAAATGCCAATAGCATGGATACTTCTTTTGATACTCATGGATTAGGACATAGCGTTGAAATGGACGCAGTTATTATCCCTGATGTGAATAATGAAAGCAGTGCAACAACACTTGAGTTAGAGGAGGCTATTTCCCCTAGTGATATGGCGCTTTTGCCTTCGGAGAGTACTGAAGCAAAAGTTTCAGTATCGTAAACCCCTGTTAATCCCGAATCCTTTTCATTATTTATTTTATTATTTATGGATTTAAACCAATTAATTATTTGGAATTGTCAAGGCGCCGGAAGCGCCAAGTTCTACAGGACTGTATCTGATCTTGTTCATTCTCATAACCCCACTATTTTGGTCCTTCTGGAAACATGGGTAGAGTTTTCGAGAGTAGCACCTTTCTTTCAATCCCTTCATTTTGATGCATATGCTATTGTTGACCCTTTGGTTTTTCTGGAGGGATATGGGTTCTTTGGAAAGAAAACACAGTGAGGGTGGGCGTGCTTGCCAAGGAGCGGCAGTTTATTCATATGTCTATTCAAGCCCCGGTTGCCCCACCCTGGTACTTCACGGCCATTTATGCTAGCCCGAGAGCATCCACGAGGGACCCTCTATGGCATGCACTAGATCACATTGCCTCTTCTATGTCCTATCCATGGATGTTAAGCGGGGATTTTAATGTCATCGGGGATCCCTCCGAACGTCAGGGAGTGCCCATCTCTCGCTCTCCTGTTAGTAAAAAAATTGTTAATTTCATTGATAAATGTAATCTTTTAGATCTTGGTTTTTGCAGGCTCTATTTTCACTTAGGAACCGGGGGGCAGGGGTGGGGGAGAAGGGGAGGGGGTGGTGGAGGGCGCACAAAAAAGGTTGGATTGGGTGCTGTCTAATGCTTTATGGCGCACCACTTTTCTTGAGGCTAATGTTGTCCACCTCCCAAGAACCAAATCGGATCACTCTCCCATCTTGCTTAATTTCTCCCAACCCAATCCTATTGGTAACCGGAAGCCTTTTAGGTATTTGGCAGCTTGGACCACACATGCAGAGTTCAAAGATGTCGTCAGAAGTAACTGGAGAACTGACCAACCTTTAACCGCCACTACTACCCACCAAGCGAGTACTCTTGTAAAGTGGAATCGACTGACTTTTGGGAATATCTTTCAAAAGAAAGCCCGATTATTACGCCATATTGCAGGCATCCAGCGGGCCAGAGCTCAGAGACGTGGGTGCTCGGCCCTTAAGATCCTTGAACAACAACTAAAGGATGAGTATGATACTGTTCTCCTGCAGGATGAACTGCTTTGGTACCAGAAGTCTAGAAGCAAATGCATCCAGTGTGGTGATAGGAGCACCTCGTATTTCCACACATCTACCATCGTCCGCCGGCATAAAAATTGCATTCATGGTTTTAAGCTGGGGAATGACTGGTGTTTTGATACTATCCTACTATGTGATGCTACTGTTGATTATTTTACTAACCTATTTTCTATGGATAGTCAATTTGTACCCAGGTATGCATGGAGGGGACACTTTCCGGCCATCCCGCAAGCAACCTATGACGCACTTGTTGTTCCCACAGAGGAAAAAGAAGTCCTCCGGGCCTTACGTGACATGAGGCCATACTAGGCACCGGGTATAGATGGCTTTACAGCAGGTTTCTTCCAACAACACTGGGAGATTGTCAAGGAAAGCCTGTGTACCTTTATTAATGATGCTTTAGCTTCGGTCACTTTTGATGCATCACTTAATAGAACTCTATTGGTGCTTATTCCCAAAATTTCACCCCCGGAGCTTCTGTCTCAATTTCGGCCTATTAGCCTGTGTAATGTTACTTATAAGCTCCTCTCTAAGGTTCTTGTGAATCGGCTTAAGCCACTGATGAGCTCACTTGTTCTTCCTTTCCATTCTTCTTTTGTGCCAGGTCGACATATTATGGATAATGTCATTGTAGTGCAAGAGATTATTCATTCCATGCACATTAAGAAGAGTGGTTCGAAATACATGGCTTTTAAAGTTGACCTTGAAAAAGCCTATGACAGGATTCGATGGGACTTCGTCCATAATACTCTCCAAGATCTTGGGCTTCCTTGAAGTCTTATTAATCTTATCCTCTATTGCATTTCTTCTAGTTCTATGCAGGTGCTTTGGAATGGAGAGATGACTAGGGTGTTCAAACCTTCTCGCGGCCTTCGTCAGGGAGATCCTTTGTCCCCTTATATTTTTGTTCTCTGCTTAGAAAGATTGTCACAAACCTTTAATGCTAAAGTAGCGGCGAAAGTTTGGAAGCCATTCCAGGCGAAAATAAATGGTCTTGTTGTCTCACACATGTTTTTTGCTGATGACCTTGTCCTTTTTGCAGAAGCGTCAATGGCACAAGCACAGGTTGTTATGCAATGCCTAGACGACTTTTGCACGAGCTCTGGACAACGCATCAGTTGGCCTAAATCACATATCTACTGCTCAAAGAACGTCTCCACCAGTCTAGCCCGAGCCATTAGCAGCACTTATGACATCCCCTTGACCAGCAACCTTGGGAAATACCTGGGAATCCCACTTATTCATGGGCGAACAAGCACAAAACTGCTTCGGGATATCATAGATAAAATTGATGCTAAGCTTCAAAGTTGGAAGATCCAATCCTTTTCTTTTACTGGGAGACTAACATTGACACAATCTATTTTGCAGGCGATTCCAACATACTCGATGCAGATGCTCTCACTTTCTGCCTCCATATGCGATGATATGGACAAAAAGACTAGACAGTTCCTTTGGGGCTCTACCAGGGACCAAAAGAAGCCGTCTTTGGTCAACTGGGACTCTGTCTGCCAACCCAAGGACAGGGGTGGACTTGGTCTCCGTAATATGCGGCAAGCTAATGAAGCATACTTAATCCGTCTTGCCTGGAAGTTTCTCACTAACCTTGACCTACTTTGGGTTCGCTTACTCAAGTCCAAGTATGGTTCAGGGGATGCTTTCCTCCCTAAGATGGTTGCTGGGAAATGTTGCTCTCATGTTTGGCGGGGTCTCTGCAAGGCCTGGCCGTCACTTCAGAAAGGTGCTTCCTGGCTAGTTGGTAACGGAACCAATGCGAGATTCTGGACTGATAACTGGATGGGAGGGAGTGGTGACCTCAAGTCCCAAGCTCTTCAACGTATACCCGATGTACACTTGCACCGATCGGTGGCTTCCTACGTTACTGCGGCTGGGGATTGGGACTTTGATAGTCTCAGAGACTATCTCTCCCCAACAACCCTTGGTGTTTTGGCACTTTTCCCGACCCCGGTACAATATGGTGATGAAGATGTGGTTATCTGGGAGCATACCGCCAATGGTGAATGCACAGTAAAGTCAACCTACCAGGCTGTTAGTGGCTCCCCGGTGGCTTCCTTGGGGGAACCATGGAAGCTCATCTAGAGATGGAAGGGCCTGCCCCGCATCCGGACCTTCCTATGGCAGCTGGCTCATGACGCGGTTCTAACCAATGCAACCAGAGTTTACCGGCACATGTCGACTGATGACACCTGTCCCCGGTGTCTCCAGCATCCGGAAATGACTCTCCGTGCTCTCAAGGATTGCCCCTATGCCCAATGTGTTTGGAAATATATACTTTTACCTAATGCCTGCTGTGTTTTTTTGTAGATGTTTCAACAACAGGCTGGCTCTCCACCGCACTTGCACAGGATCTAGATTGTACTCCACGATGCCCATGGAACCTGATATTCGGTGTGGGTGCATGGCTCACTTGGAAGGCACACAATGACTTCATTTTTAATCATCCAGATCATCCGGAGGATCCGCACCGTCTTGTAGAACGAATCATTGCCTTCACCTTTCAGCTTAGCCGAGAACAAGCACATTTTGTAGGTGCTCAGTTGACGCCATCAACTCGGGAGGTGTTCATCAACTGGAAGCCCCCAGAAACGGGGTGTTTGAAGATTAACACAGATGGAGCAGTTTGCCGAAGCTCGGGCAGAGCGGGGGCAGGTGGAGTGATCAGGTCCGCGGATGGCAAGTGGAAACTGGGCTTCACCCACCGCTTACAACCTTGCACACCCTTCTTTACTGAGCTTTGGGCAGTGTATGATGGCCTCTGCCTTTCTTGGAGTTCACAAATGCTTCAAGTAGTGGTGGAAACTGATAGCTTGGAACTTGTGTCTCTTCTCAATTCCTCATCACCCTCTCGCTTTGATCGTCTCCATTGATAGAATGTATCCGTGCATTGCTTGCACGGCCTTGGACAGTTTCTATCCAACATGGATACCGCGAGGCGAACATGGTGGCAGATTCCTTAGCCAAAGCAAGCCTCTCTTTTGACTTCTCCTTAGTTTCTCTAGTTTCTCCTCCTCATTATTGTATGAATCACCTCTTACTGGATGCCTCAGGGGCACAGGTCCTCCGTGAGTTCATGATGTAATGACTTTGGTTTTCCACTATATATACCAAAAAAAAAATCAGTGGGAGGCTCACGGACCGGTACCATGGCCAATTGCCCGCCCTTCCAACTTCATTGATGATATTTTAGTAATTTCAATTTTAAATATATGAAAACACAAATTTAATCATGTTTTTTCTCTTCTCTCCTTCGAAGAATAATTTTTTTCTTATTATAATATTTCTTACATATATTCTATTTTTTGTAAACACATTTATATTTTTATCTACTTCTTTTGAGGATATTATTATTTTTTTGTCCAGACTATAGATCGGTAAATTTTTATGTATCTATTGGATGCCTGTTGAATGCCTTAGGGGCACAGATCCTTTGGGAATTCATGAACTAATATGTTTCTCCTTATATACAAAAAAAAATATAAATTTTATGTATCTATAAAAAATTAATAACATATTGAACATGGTTGTAACGACCCGGGTAAAATTTTTGTAAATTTTACCGAGTCATTTGATTTATACAGTGGATAATAAAGTTTTACCTTGTTAAACAAGAATTATCTGAGAATTTTACCGAGAATAATCAAACCTCGAATTAGATCTTTGGTGATACGTGGCCTCGGAAATTAATTCCAAGAGTTATTTTGGGTTACCGGAAATTTTACACGGCTTACCGAGCCTCGGTTTTAAATTTCGAGACTTGGACAACGCTCAGGAGAATTAATCGGATTTTCCGAGCCTAAGTTGTATTTTCGGACCGGAACGGAATTTCGAAAGGAAGATTATACCCCTGGGTTAATTAGGAGCCCAAGAGAAACTAGAAGGGCATAAAAGTTTTTTATTAGACCAAATTTTACGGCAATCATGCACACAGTAACCTTCAATTATTCAGTTTAATTATTCACTAATAATTGGTAGATATTTTTTTTCTTTGTCTGCCAAAATTCTTTGTCCTTTCTTCCTTTTCTTCTTCTTATTCTTCCCGATTTTTCCTTCAGCCGGCCCTCTCTCTCTCCCTTTTCTTCCATCTTTTCTCCCTTTCTTCCTTGTCTTTTCTTTTCCCCTACTCCTTTAATTTCTCGTTTCCTCTTCCGATTCCACACATTCTCCTGCAACCATCTTTTCCTCTCCCCTACCCTCTTCCTCCTCCTTCGCTATCAAAGCCGTCGCCTCTGCCTCCGAACTCCACCTCGCTCACAGCTGCTGCAGAGCACAGACAGACGACGCCACGGCCGCCCGTGACGAGCTCGACACCACCAGGGGACTGAGCTCGAGCCGCCACCGCGCAAAGGGGGACTGATTCCTCTTATCTTCCTCCCTCCGCCACATCTTTTCCTCCCTCTGCCTCCTTCCTCTTCCTCACGTCGCCCTCTCTTTCACCACAAAAGCGCCACCGTCACCATTTCAAGGCCAGCCCAACACCACTCTCCTCCTCGTGTTCACACCGCCTGATCTCCTCAGCCTCTCCCCGGTCTGTCTCGCGCCGTTCTCCCCTCGTTCTCTCTCTCTCGCTTTCTGTCGGCTGTGACACACCGCCACAACCGTCGCCGTCCTCGGGGCTGTGTGGGTAAGACGACGACGACTCTATTCCCTCTTCCTCTTGTCTTTCTTAAACCCGAAATAGATGATTGGTTTGAACTAATGGGTCAATTGTTTGATTGTGGCCTTGAGTGCTGGATCGAGGGTGTTTGTGTTGATTGTTGATGGTTGGATGGCGTTGGTGATTTTCAGCGGTTTAGTGTGAGTTGATGATGGTGAATGGACGATGGTAGTTTGTTGTGCTGTTGTTGACGATCTGCACAAGGATATTTGCATGTGATGGATAGCGTGGGGATTTCTATTTGGGAACGTTCTGTTGTCTTCGTGAACAGTACCCTGGCCGGAATCCGGCGAGTTTTCGGCAGTCTCGGGAATTTTCCGGCGATGTCTCGGATATTTTTCGGTGAACCCGGAAACGGGCTGTGGGTAAACCCTTGACCCATTTGGACTCATTCACGGACCTTTGGACATATTAACGGACCCGAATTCTATAAACGGCATTAATTAACGAACGTTTAATTTAATTACTTAACTTAAGGTTTATTTTATGCCTTTTAGCTTTAATTTAATTGCGCTATAAAGAAGGCCCAAGGTATTATTTATTTTTCCGGTTTTAATTGAATTTATGTCATACCTGGGCGAATATTAACAAAAGTCCCATACACAAAGACACGAGCGACTATAGTGCCGGTATATCAGCTTGGACGCTCGGTTGCGGTTTTAATTTAAAATTAAGTATGATTAATATATCGGTTGGAATATATAACGAGTTAATTTCTAACTAAATGGAAAGGCTGACTTTATGTTAAATAAAATTATGGAAATAATAAAAAGTGGACACGGAATAGGACAAGTCATTCAATAAAAACTCAAAACCGACATCATGCATGATCATCCTTGTTTGTGCATTGTAAGTGATTTTTGTTGTTATAAATATAGGGATATCGAGGCTTAATCAGATATCACTTTCCTGGAGTATTAGTTGAGGATATAAACTTATAAACTTCGGTATGCTGCCCGTGATACCCCAGTTGTCTGTTTGATTGTTATTTATATGTTATCTTGCCGTGCTTGTCATGTTATTGCTGGCTACTGTTGTGATTATTGTTATATGTTTGATGACTACTGTGGACTAGCTGTTGAGCTTTGCGATGTCGATATGATTATTGTGATGTTTGTATGAGATATGTGGTATTTGATCGGTCAATGGCAGTGACCCGGTATTGTGACATTGTGATTGAATTCCTGGAGAGGCTGTGAGGCTGAAAGCCTGCTCGGGAAAGTGAGTATGATGAGTTACTGTTGGATAGAGGGAAAAGAAATAATTGTAAACAGTGGTAATATCATCTAGACATCTAGGTTGTCACGTGACATGTATTGGTGCGGCCAGATGGTAGTCGCCTTGTGATTTGTGATTTGATAGGAAGGACTGTGGGACTCCCAGTTGAGGACTGCGGGACTCAGTTGATTTGTTATAGGAAGGACTGCTGGACTTCCGCCGAGGACTGCGGGACTCGGTTATTGTGATACTTTGTGATTTGAGATATTTATGGTTTAACGGAGAGTACCCTGGTGTTAGCTAACCTGGCTACCAGGCACTGCCAATACTTATTACGTAACAGGGCCCTAATAATAAAATTGGTAAGTCTATCGTCAATAGTCAGTGAGTTTATGAGACTAGCTTAACCGTGAGAGGTCTGATGTATAGTGAGTTCAGGTAAGTTGATACCAATGTTGTGATTGTGCTTGCTGTACTTTTATTGTTTGTATGTTGACTTGGGTGTATTTGTGGTTGCTTGTATACTGTGGTTTATTTGTTTGTCGGTGAGACAGTGGTTGGTCTCACCCCTCACACAGACCTTGTAGGTTAGACCAGGTGTGACATCCCGGGGTCTATGAGGGCGGGAAGTGTACGCCGGTGTCGGGATGAGCATGAACAAGGAGCGGCTTCTGGCAGGCTTCTAGACGGAGGGGCACGGGAATGAACCGATCCACACCGGAATAGGAGAGATCCTGAGACTATGTAGGGATGGGGCTGCACAGTTAGAGCGGTTTCGAGGTTGTACAGGTATGGGACTGTACAATTGAGAGTAGCTTAAATGGTTTGATGGGTACTAACTATATCAACAAGGTGCACCTACCTTTTCGGTGCTCATTCTAGAAAAACTCCAAAGTTGAACGTGCTTGACTTAGAGCAATTCTAGGATGGGTGACCTCCTGGGAAGTTCTCCCCGGAAACGTGCGAGTGAGGACAAAACATGTTGGAAAGGTCCCGTGTTGGTCTGTAGTGACAGACGACAAGCCGGGACGTTACAGTTGGTAGCGGAGCTCCAGGACTCCTCTAGTACGGTGCAAGGTTCGGGGACGAACCTAGCGGAAGCTGGTGGGCCTGTGACATCCCGGGGTCTATGAGGGCGGGAAGTGTACGCCGGTGCCGGGATGAGCATGAACAAGGAGCGGCTTCTGGCAGGCTTCTAGACGGAGGGGCACGGGAATGAACCGATCCACACCGAAATAGGAGAGATCCTGAGACTATGTAGGGATGGGGCTGCACAGTTAGAGCGGTTTCGAGGTTGTACGGGTATGGGACTGTACAATTGAGAGTAGCTTAAATGGTTTGATGGGTACTAACTATATCAACAAGGTGCACCTACCTTTTCGGTGCTCATTCTAGAAAAACTCTAAAGTTAAACGTGCTTGACTTGGAGCAATTCTAGGATGGGTGACCTCCTGGGAAGTTCTCCCCGGAAACGTGCGAGTGAGGACAAAGCATGTTGGAAAGGTCCCGTGTTGGTCTGTAGTGACAGTCGACAAGCCGGGACGTTACACCAGGATTGCATCTCGGCGGCTACAGTGTACCCTCAGATAGGACTCGGATCCATTAGTTTGCATCGAGCTTTGCATATGTTGTCTCTGTGTTTAGAAATTGCTTCCGCGGTGCTATTGATACTGTTGTACCCGTAGTCGGGTGATATGTTGTTCCATTGAGCCATTGGGTCGGTTTTCTATTGTATTTACTATTTGTGCCATGTGTCGGCACAGTTGTTCGGTAATTCCTATTTGCAAGGTAAATTTGGGTCGGGGTCATTTCATCTTGGTAGCGGAGCGGGCGGTAGGTCATTGGTTGTTTGTTGTGCTTGTTGCTGTGCATAGTTCGCTCCACATGATTAACATTTTACATGCATATTCATATCGTCAGTGCAGTATGGATCCTGTCGAGGGACGCTAGCCTGCCGTTGAACATTCATATAAAGGTAATTATTCTCACACACATGCTTAAACATAAATAATTTATTGGAATTATTATTATTTTTATCTGGCGGGTACAACGTTGACTCTGAAACTGTTAGCATCGTTACTTATGTTGACCTTGATGCTATCATTCCACGAGAATCACATACCACCTGTGTTGTTTTGACCGTGAAACTCGAACCGGTTTGCCGGAGGGAAACGAAGAGGTATGCCATGATCGTCTTCGGGCTGCCACTAGGTCTCCGTGAGCAGAACCATGTTGGGCTTGTACTGGTTCTTCAGATCTCTCAAGGTACGTATGAACTCCTGGGAACGCCTAGCGATTCCTCTGCAGTTCCACACCAGTAGACGGGCCTTTGGCCAAGTTGTTGGTAACCTAGTTACTCTGGGCATGCTCTGGGCAGTCATTGAAAGCTGGTAGTAGGTACTTTGGTCCAAGAATTGACAAGTAGGCTCTAGGTTGAATTCTTGAAGTCTTTCAGAAATGAAAAACATGACGGAATTGGCCGAGCCGTAGAAGGAAGTTCTTAAGGTGCTTTGGTCCTCTAAGAAGAACGTCTCTTCCATAGGAGTGACAAAGAGCCTCAACGAGTAGAGTTCGTCGACGAAGACCAGACGAGGCATCCTGCCGAGCTCGTTTGGTAGTTCCTCAGGACGCTCGTTTATCAGGCTGTAGGCCAGTCGATTCCTCCTTCCTAAGGAGGCACCCTCAACGAAAAAGACAGATGATGGAGCAGGCATTCTGTCTCGACGTGTTTTGTGTTTTCTTTCTCTGAAAATATTTTACAAATCTTTCTTTCGAAATGCTTTTTTATTATTTGCTTTCCAGTGCTTTGCCTTTTGTAGAAATATGATTACCATTTTGTTTTTCAAAGCTTAGACCCCACCTATCCTTGGAAAAGTCTAAAAGATCTTTCGGAGATTGTAAAGCAGGTTTCTTTTCACAAAACTCCAAACCGTTTTCATTCTTCAAAGTGTTGCACTTTGAAAATTTTGCCACTTTGTGTGTTTTTAGGCTACAAACGCAAGAGTTTTTCAGCTCTTTTCCAACTCACAATTTTTTTTCTCCTGGCTATTTTGGCGTTTCTTTTTATGGATTTTTCTATATTTTCTACACCTATCACATCCATCATGAAAGATCGGAAAGGCTAAGCTAGAGGGGGGGTGAATAGCTTTAGACCTAAAACTGAAAATATTTGCAGGAAATAAAATGCGGAATTGAAAGAAGGACACAAGAGATTTTTATACCGGTTCACACACAACTAATTTGTGGCTAATCCAGTCCTTCAAGGTTCACTTGAAGAGTTCACTATCTACCGTTAAGCTTCCGGGTGCTTAACAAACCGTTTACAACCTAGGAATTCTAATCACAAGAATCCTACACACTTGCTTGAAGATACCTCACTTCAAGACTTCTCTCAAGGAAAGAAAATCACTCTTCCTATGAG
>JAKUCV010001073.1:35995-122247 GCA_028386065.3 Turnera subulata | reverse complement strand
AATTTCGAGTACTTACCCCGCGGTTGATATCACCTATTACCGTGTCAAGAGGATGATCTTTGGACTCTCGCCATGCTCTAGGTAATTCTTGGTTGATATCAACCGTTGTGTCTTGAATATCTTCCACAGGGCTTGGTTCTTCTTGTTGTGGTGTAGCCTCCATTTCTTGTTGAGGTGTTGGTTCGGTTGAAGTGCCTCCTCTCTTCCAAGAGGTGTCTTGCATATCTTCTTCTTCCTTATCATCCAATGACATCTTCTCAAGTGTACCTACAAGATCATCACAGAAATCCTTTCTCGCCAAGCGAGTATTATTCTCTGCAAATACAACATGAGGGGACTCCTCAACATTTAAGGTTCGTTTGTTAAAGACTCTATACGCTTTGCTGCGCAATGAATAGCCTAGAAAGGTGCCTTCATCAGATTTTGGATCAAATTTTCCCAAATTGTCTTTTCCATTATTATGCACAAAACATTTGCAGCCAAAAACTCTAAGATGGGAAATATTTGGTTTTCTTCCCTTGTATAATTCATAGGGTGTTTTCATGAGTAATGGCCTAATGATTGCTCGGTTTAACACGTAGCAAGCCGTACTCACTGCATCAGCCCAGAAATACTTAGGAATGTTAGCCTCATTTAGCATAGTTCTTGCCATTTCTTCAAGACACCGATTTTTGCGTTCAACAACGCCATTTTGTTGTGGTGTCCGAGGGGCTGAGAAATTGTGCTCAATGCCATGTTTATCACAAAAAGCTGAAAAATGATTGTTTTCAAATTCTCCTCCATGATCACTTCTAATGCAAGCAATTAAACAACCTTTTTCATTTTGAACTTTCTTAAGGAAGCTCTTGAATGTATCAAATGCTTCACCTTTATGAGTAAGGAATAAAGTCCAAGTGAATCTAGTATAATCATCCACAATAACAAATGCATAATAGTTCCCTCCAAAATTTTTAATTTGTGAGGGACCAAAGAGATCCATGTGCAAAAGTTGAAGTGGTCTAGATGTTGAGACAACGTTTTTAGAATGAAATGAAGCTCGCACTTGCTTCCCCTTTTGACATGCATCACATATTGAATCCTTCTCAAATTTAATTTTTGGAATGCCAACTACTAAGTCTTGATTAACTAGTTTGTTTAGCATTTTCATATTAACATGACCTACTCTACGATGCCATAACCACATATCATCTTCTTTGCTCATTAGACATTTTGAAAATTTTGATGAAGACTCTTCTAAGTTAACCATATAAATATTGTCAATTCTTTCACCTTGTAGAATGATCTTATTATCACTAAGACGTTCTACGGTGCATGACTTGGAATCAAAGATTACACGATTTCCCTTATCACATAATTGACTTATGCTTAAGAGATTGTGTTTAAGACCCTTAACAAGTAAAACATTATTAATGGAGGAAGACTCATCTTTCCCAACCGAGCCAATGCCGATGATCATTCCTTTGTTGTTGTCTCCAAAGACAACGTTTCCTCCATTTGATGGCTTTATTTGCAAAAATTTGGATGCTTGGTCATGTGCTTGGAGCATCCGCTATCAAGGTACCAAAGTACACTTGATGCCTTCAAGCATACCTACAACATCAAATCAATGAGATTTAGATACCCAAATCTTCTTGGGTCCTTGAGTGTTAGGTGCATAGTGGTTATGAGCTTCTTCTTGAGCCCAATGCCTATGCCTAGTGAAACAAACAGGAGCAATATGTCCTATTCTATTGCAATAATGACAAATGACATTTGGGTTATGCATTCTTCTAGGTTGATAGTAGTTACTATGTTTCCTATATTTATGCACATTATTCACTTTGTTTACCTTAGGTTGTACCTTAGGTTTCTTTGATTCAACTTTATGTCTTTTAGGTTCATTCCTAAAACCTATTCCATGCCTAGTAGATTGCAAATTACCTAGCATAGAATTCAGATTCTTATGAGGAGTATTAAACTTTTTCAGGGTTGTCTCAAGTTGTTCAACTTGTTTCCTCAAAGGTGTACATGATGAACATTCCTCTATATTTTTCTTTTCAAGCATCTTATTTTCATTCTTCAGCTTCTCATTTTCACATGCAAATTTTTCATTTTGTTCTTTTAAGGAGCCACATGATACACATTCCTTAGGTGTGTCTAGAGTCTTAATTTCTTCCTTAAGATTCTTATTCTCATTAGATACATTTTCCATATCATTTTCCAAAGTTACAACTTGTTTCTTTAAGCTCTTATTGACTTTAGAAATAGAAATGAATTCACCATAAAGCTCATCAAATGCATTTTGTAACTCTTCATATGTGAAATTTTCATTTGGAGAAGTGGTACTTACCTCTTCCGGTTCTTCCCTTGCCATGAGACATAGGTTAGCCGTTTCTTCTTCATCGCTATCGGATGATTCATCACCGGAATCGCCTCCCCATGAGATGTATGCCCTTTGCTTCTTGTAGGACTTCTTCTCCTTTCCCTCCTTTGCTTTGGGGCATTTGGGCTTGATGTGCCCACTCTCTCCACACCCATAGCATTTGGGTGGTCCAGACATCTTTCTCCCTTTCTTTACAAACTCCTTCTTCATGAATTTGTGGAATTTGCGGATGACAAGTCCGAGTTCTTGATCATCATCGCTAGAGTCCGATTCAGGAAGTTCTTGTGTCTTGGAGGTAGAAGCTTTGAGAGCTATTGTCTTCTTCTTTGGTTCCTGCATAGAAGGCAAAGAGGGTTTAAGAATAGTAGTTTCATAAGTTATAAGATTACCTCTTAGTCCATCAATCGTTGTGTTGTTGATGCCGATGTTTTCGTAGATGGCATCCGCTTTTGATCGCCATTCGGGAGTGAGACTTCGAAGAACTTTTCTGACCAAGTCCTTGTCGGAGTAGACCTTCTTGAGAGCATGAAGCTCATTTATGATTTTGGAGAAGCGGTCGAACATCTCCTCAATTCCTTCATTCTCCTTCATACGAAAGAGTTCGTAATCTGCAGTGAGGGAGTCGATTTTGGCCTCTCGAACTTGATCGGTTCCTTCGTAGGTGACCTCCAGCTTATCCCACATCTCTTTTGCGGTTGTGCAGCAAGAGATTTTCCGATAATCGTCGGGATTGACTGCACAATAGAGCATGTTGATTGATTTGGCATTGTTTTCAACCAATACAGTGTCTGCAGCATCGTACTCCTCCTCCGTCTTTGGCACTTCGACTTCACCAACTTTCTTCTTCGGAATTTGCTCTCCAACCTTCATGATTCGCCAAAGAGCATAGTTGCTGGATTGGAGGAAAATTCTCATCCTCTCCTTCCAGTAGCTGTAATTTGTGCCATCAAAGTACGGTGGACGGACGGTTGAATGTCCTTCGAGAATTCCTGCATGATTACTTGAAGAAGCCATGGAAGATTTCCTCTCAAACGGTTAAGTCTTCAGAGAGTTAGGCTCCGCTACCAATTGTTAGAAACAATAGACTTAAGCTAGAGGGGGGGTGAATAGCTTATGACCGAAAATTAAAAACTTTGCAGGAAATGAAGTGCGGAATTGAAAAATAGAAGGACACAAGAGATTTTTATACTGGTTCACACACAACTAATTTGTGGCTAATCCAGTCCTTCAAGATACACTTGAAGAGTTCACTATCTACCGTTAAGCTTCCGGGTGCTTAACAAACCGTTTACAGCCTAGGAATTCTAATCACAAGAATCCTACACACTTGCTTGAAGATACCTCACTTCAAGACTTCTCTCAAGGAAAGAAAATCACTCTTCCTATGAGTAGCTACAAGGGAACAAACCTCCCTTTCAGTGTATGAACAACACTATAAAGATTACTCAAACAAAAGCTCTCTCAAGAGTAGGTATGAGTTACAATTAAGCACTAATAAGGCAACTCTCAATAATCTCAAAGGAATTGGCTCTTAAACTTGATTGAATGTTTTGCAATGAATGATGAATGAAATAGAGAGTTGATTGGTTGATAAACACAGCTAAAAATGCTCAATATATAGCTCTGAAAAGTCATGGAGCCGTTTGAAATCCACCCAAGAAAAACACCTTTAAGCAAAGCTTAGTGGGTGCTGAAAAGTTGTCTGGACCATGCCTTAAACATCGATGTTTTAAAGGAGAACATCGATGTTTTGCCCATAAAATTTGAATTTTGGGCTAACGGTAACTAAAACATCGATGTTCTGAATCCAAACATCGATGTTATTTTGGTTCGGCAAAATTCTTTTGAAACAGGTTTATGCAAGAACATCGATGTTGGAAAATGAAACATCGATGTTTTGTGAAACATCGATGTTTGATTAGCCAACATCGATGTTTTTTGGCTTCGGCAAAATTCTATTTCTAAGACAAGTTTTCATGAACATCGATGTTGGATTGGAAACATCGATGTTTTGACCAACGGTCACAAGAACATCGATGTTTTGTAATCCAACATCGATGTTTTAGAGCTACTGCCAATATTTTGAAAAACTTGAAAAACAGAACATCGATGTTTGCTTTCAGAACATCGATGTTTTGGACTAAAAACACATCTTTATGTTTGAAATCATGCTAATGAATTGTATGATTGAAATGTGTTTTGTTTGAGCCAATGCCTAAGAGAAGTTGAGTGTTTTACCTTGTACAAATGGGTCCTAACTTCTCTTGCTCTTCTTTGCACTTCAACTCTTGATCATATCTTCACTTGAATTCTTGATCACTTTGGTTGAGTACTTGTTTGCTTGATTTCTTTTTGCTTCATCTTTGTTATGATCTTGGTTTGTCATTTATCAAAACCTGTAATGAATGAACCATGAAGACATAGGTTCTAACACATCAGAGGCCAACGTGGCCAGATTGATGGGACGAAACCTCGAGCACGGTGCATGTGCGACAAGGTTGCTTCTGTTTGGATATCATGGAGGGATACGAATCCTAAAAGACGTTTTCGCTCTTGTAGAGTTGATGAACAAGTGGTTACCGATTCTTCCAGTGGATCAACACGTGCTAGTGACGTCATCATCGCCTTGTGAGATTACGAACGATGTTTCAACGCAGAGAACCGACATCTCCGATAGTAACTGCAAGTTGCGATGCTCAGAATCGAGGACCTATGCGACCGATGTAGAGCGCTGGTTAAGAAAACGAGTTTTATTTTAACTTCTTTATGATTGATTTTATTTTTTCCTTGCTGGTTTTTATCTTTACATGAAATATTTTCTCTTACCACCATCTGTGTTTTTTGGTTACTAATAACAAATTTGGTTATATTTCCTTTTTGTTGGTTTCTATTCTTTTTAAAAAGGGGTTTGGTTTACTTCCTTTCTGTCGGTTTTATCCTTTCTGTTGGTTTTATTACGCCTTAGAATATTTCATTTCTGCTATATACGTTTTCGAATTATTATTAATAAAAGGTTTTGTTTTAATAAAAACAACTTGTTTATTTTTCATAACATTATACAATAGAGAGGAAGTAATCTATGGAGTTACTTGCTTCTCTAAATCTTTTACAAGTTTTTGTATGTTCTCGATCTGAGAGGAGAGTCCCATACACGTCTGTTCGATCTGCATCACCGCAGTGCTGACCTTCTTCAGGGAAGCGTTCAGAAGCTCCAGTGTCTTCAGTGGTGTACTGCTGTGAGCAACTGCTTTGCCCTTCCTATCATCAGCATCTTTGCGACCGGAAGGCTCCTCCTTCCCAACAAGTTTCTTTCGCCGTCTCCTAGAGACGACCATATGCTCTTTCAGACCGATGATGTTCGTCCTGAAGCGCTTCTTCGGCTATTCCTCATCGGAGTCCGTAAAGGGATTAACACCAGCAGTATAACTCAGCTCCTCTGAGTCAGAGGTAGATCGAGTTCTTATCGGTGAGTCCATGGTAGAGAGTAAGATGCCAGGTTTTGAGGTTTGGTTTTTATGAGGGAGCCAGAGACGCGTAAGGGTATAAACGGGATATCGTGATGAGTTCGAACAGCTAGAAGAGTGTATCAGAAGCAAATTGTGGTAGGACCCACGGATAAGACAAGGAATTTCGGGGACGAAATTCCTTTTAAGGTGGGTAGACTGTAACGTCCCGGGTAAAATTTTTGTAAATTTTACCGAGTCGTTTAATTTTTACAGTGGATAATAAAGTTTTACCGTTATTAAACAAGAATTATCCAAGAATTTTACCGAGAATAATCGAACCTCGAATCCGATCTTCGGTGATACGTAGCCTCAGAAATTAATTCCAAGAGTTATTTTGGGTTACCGAAAATTTTACACGGCTTACCGAGCCTCGGTTTTCAATTCCGAGACTTGGACAACGCTCAGGAGAATTAATCGGATTTTCTGAGCCTAAGTTGTATTTTCGGACCGGAACGGAATTTCGAAAGGACGATTATACCCCTGGGTTAATTTGGAGCCCAAAAGAAACTAGAAGGGCATAAAAGTCTTTTATTGAACCAGATTTTTCTGCAATCATGCACACAGTAACCCTCAATTATTCAGTTTAATTATTCACTAATAATTGGTAGATATTTTCTTTCTTTGTCTGCCAAAATTCTTTGTCCTTTCTTCCTTTTCTTCTTCTTATTCTTCCCAATTTTTCCTTCAGCCGGACCCCTCTCTCTCCCTTTTCTTCCATCTATTCTCCCTTTCATCCTTGTCTTTTCTTTTCCCCTTCTCCTTTAATTTCTCGTTTCCTCTTCAGATTCCACACCTTCTCCTACAATCATCTTTTCCTCTCCCCTACCCTCTTCCTCCTCCTTCGCTGTCAAGGCCGCCGCCTCTGCCTCCGAACTCCGCCTTGCTCACAGCCGCTACAGAGCACAGACAGACAACGCCACAGCCGCCGAGACGAGCTCGACACCACCAGGGGACTGAGCTCGAGCCGCCACCGCGCAAAGGGGGACTGATTCTTCTTCTCTTCCTCCCTCCGCCGCATCTTTTCCTCCCTCTGCCTCCTTCCTCTTCCTCACGTCGCCCTCTCTTTCACCACAAAAGCGCCGCCGTCACCATTCAAAGGCCAGCCCGACACCTCTCTCCTCCTCGTGTACGCGCCGCCCGATCTCCTCAGCCTCTCCCCGATCTGTCTCGCGTCGTTCTCCCCTCGCTCCCTCTCTCTTGCTTTCTATCGGCTGTGACACACCGCCACGACCGTCGCTGTCCTCGGGGCTGTGTGGGTAAGACGACAACGACTCTATTCCCTCTTCCTCTTGTCTTTCTTAAACCCGAAATAGATGATTGGTTTAAACTAATGGGGTCAATTGTTTGATTGTGGCCTTGAGTGCTGGATCGGGGGTGTTTGTGTTGATTGTTGATGATTGGATGGCATTGGTGATTTCCGGCAGTTTAGTGTGAGTTGATGATGGTGAATGGACGATGGTAGTTTGTTGTGCTGTTGTTGACGATCTGCACATGGATATTTGCACGTGATGGATAGCGTGGGGGATTTCTATTTGGGAACGTTCTGCTGTCTTCGTGAACAGTACTCTGGCCGGAATCCGGCGAGTTTTAGGCAGTCTCGGGGATTTTACGGCGATGTCTCGGATATTTTCTGGTGAACCCGGAAACGGGCTATGGGTAAACCCTTGACCCATTTAGACTCATTCACGGACCTTTGGACATATTAACGGACCCGAATTTTATAAACGGCGTTAATTAACGAACGTTTAATTTAATTAATTAACTTAAGGTTTATTTTATGCCTTTTAGCTTTTATTTAATTGCGCTATAAAGAAGGCCCAAGGTATTATTTATTTTTTCGGTTTTAATTGAATTTATGTCATACCTGTGCGAATATTAATAAAAGTCCCATACATAAAGACACGAGCGACTATAGGGCCGGTATATCGGCTTCGACGCTCGGTTGCGGTTTTAATTTAAAATTAAGTATGATTAATATATCGGTTGGAATATATAACGAGTTAATTTCTAACTAAATGGAAAGGCTGACTTTATATTAAATAAAATTATGGAAATAATAAAAAATGGACACGGAATAGGACAAGTCATCCAATAAATACTCAAAACCGACATCATGCATGATCATCCTTATTTGTGCATTGTAAGTGATTTTTATTGTTATAAATATAGGGATATCGAGGCTTAATCAGATATCACTTTCCTGGAGTATCAGGTGAGGATATAAACTTATAAACTTTAGTATGTTGCCCGTGATACCCCGGTTGTCTGTTTGATTGTTATTTATATGTTATCTTGTCGTGCTTATCATGTTATTGTTGGCTACTGTTGTGATTATTGTTATATGTTTGATGACTACTGTGGACTAGCTGTTGAGCTTTGCGATGTCGATATGATTATTGTGATGTTTGAATGAAATATGTGGTATTTGATCGGTCAATGGCAGTGACCCGGTATTGTGACATTGTGATTGAATTCCCGGAGGGGCTGTGAGGCTGAAAGCCTGCTCGGGAAAGTGAGTATGATGAGTTACTGTTGGATAGAGGGAAAAGAAATAATTGTAAACAGTGGTAATATCATCTAGACATCTAGGTTGTCACGTGACAGGTATTGGTGCGGCCAGATGGTAGTCGCCTTGTGATTCGTGATTTGATAGGAAGGACTGCGGGACTCCCAGTTGAGGACTGCGAGACTCAGTTGATTTGTTATAGGAAGGACTGCTGGACTTCCGCCGAGGACTGCGGGACTCGGTTATTGTGATACTTTGTGATTTGAGATATTTATGGTTTAACGGGGAGTACCCTGGGATTAGCTAACCTGGCTACCAGGCACTGTCAATACTTATTACGTAACAGAGCCCTAATAATAAAATTGGTAAGTCTATCGTCAATAGTCAGTGAGTTTATAAGACTAGCTTAACCGTGAGAGGTCTGATGTATAGTGAGTTCAGGTAAGTTGATACCGATGCTATGATGTGCTAACCGTGAGAGGTCTGTACTTTTATTGTTTCTATATTGGCTTGGGTGTATTTGCGGTTGCTTGTATACTGTGGTTTATTTGTTTATCGGTGAGACAGTGGTTGGTCTCACCCCTCACACAGTCCTTGCAGGTTAGATCAGGATTGCATCTTGGCGGCTGCAGTGTACCCTCAGACAGGACTCGAATCCATTAGTTTGCATCGAGCTTTGCATATGTTGTCTCTGTGTTTAGAAATTGCTTCCGCGGTGCTATTGATACTGTTGTACCCGTGGTCGGGTGATATGTTGTTCCATTGAGCCATTGGGCCGGTTTTCTATTGTATTTACTATTTGTGCCACGTGTCGACACAGTTGTTCGGTAATTTCTGTTTGCAGGGTAAATTTGGGTCGGGGTGTTTCAATGGCTTCCTTTAAAACTGATTATTTAACTCCATCATTTACCCAGGTCGTCACTTTGGCGGTTCTGGCCTTGTATATGGTTTCTTTTATGAGTAATGAATAAAGTGATCACGATTAGTACAGAAAAACTCCATCATTTAAGAAAAAACCGAATCAATCACTTGGTGAGAATTAAGAATTAAGACTCTAAGGAAAAAATTTATACAAATAATCAATACTTCTCCGCCTTTTTTCTTTGAGAATCTTTCCCTCTTTATTTACAAATGCAACTGTTTCATTCTACTTTTCCTGGCAATATATAATTAATCTTGTATTTTTATTTCATTAATATATTGAAAAAGAATTTTTTTTGTATTAGAAAATAAGTTGTATTTGTTTTTTTTTTTGGTATAAATGGGGGCTTAGAGCCCTTATACTAAACTGAAATCAACGCAGAAATACATACCGGATTAAAGCGTTTTTTGGTCCCTGTGTAAGGCCTCAAAGTTGGAATTCATCATCGTGTAGGATTTTGGCCTCTTTTCATCCCTTCGTTCATCCCTTTTGGTCAGTCCGGCCGAAATCCGGCGAAAATTGCTGATATGGCATTTTTTTGGCGCCACATTAGCTTTGTGGGGCCCACATATCAGGGTTAACCCAAAAACTAAACCACCTCCACCCGACCCGATTGCCCACCCCGTTGACCTACTTGTTTGGATTTTTTTAATTCTTTTTCTCTTTTTATTTTTTCCCAAAATTTAATTTATAGAAACCTTATTTTAATTTCTGGTCTGATTCTTTTTCCCCTTTCACTATAATTTTATTAATTTTTTTCTTTTTTTATTCCCATTTGTTATTATCTTTTCCTTTTCCAAGAAATTAGAGTTTTTCTTAGAATGTAATAGAGCTCTTTAAAATAATAATAACAAATAAAAAAAGATAAAAAATATTTGTGATAGATTGAAACCAAAATAAGCAGACACAATCCTACAAGAATTATTTACTCAAATAGAATGTGGAAGAAATCAAAAGAAACATTGACGGTTCGGGCTTTGGCTTCATTGCCCCCAATATCTCTTCGTCCACCAGATCTTCATCGGGCCAGCCTGTCGAGTTCACCGACAATATGGAAGAGGATGGCCGCACAAGGTCATCAACATCTTTGGCATGTCCAAATCTCGCTGCACCACCCATGGTGGCAGAGGTGGGAGGAGAGGCTTCTTCAATAGGAGGAAAGGCGTGACAGCGCAAACAAATTCCATGTCCCATGCCTAGTTTTTTGCATCCTCGGTGTTCTTGAAGGAGGAAGCGATGCATTTATTACCTGGGTTGTTGGTTGTTGGTTGTTAGTTGCGATGGGGTTGATGGTGGTGGTGATTTACTAGGTGCCGGCGGTGTTAGTGTTGATTTTGATTAGGGTTCAACGCAGTAGATGGTTAGATTCAGTGAAGGTGTGGTGTTTGTTGGGTGTTAGTGTCGTTGTTTTCATCACTATTGAAGGCAACTGTTGCAGTACGAAGGAGTGAGGGCGGGGGAGCGGTGGAGGAGAGGTAGTGGTGGTGGCGGTTCCCCTTTGGTCGAAAACCACACCCTCTCTTCCTCATCCTCTCATCCTTCCTATTGTCCTCCCTTCTCCCCCTCACCCCTTAACGGCACGAGCACGTACAGCGCCACCACCACAAGTGCCCATACTCAGCCTTTTTCTCAATCGCTCTTCCGTCTCCTTTGCTCCTCCGCCTCCCTTCCTCTCTCCGTCAAGCTCGTCCTTGTTCTCTATGGGTGAGCGACGCTGCCGAGCTGCCGCCTCTCCAATATCCTTCGCCAATCGGGTTGTCTGTGTGTGGGTCTGTGTCCTTGGTGTGCTGTCGTGGTGGTGGATGTGGGATATGGTCATGTCGGTGATGGTGATTCAATGGGGGTCTGGATGATGATGGTTGCAGACGACCACAGTGTTGTGCTGTTGACGATGGTAGAACTCGGTGAGTGAGTGAACCGGATTACAGAAATTAATTTTTTAGAAAAAGAAAAAGATAATAACAAATGGGGAAAAAATAAAAGGGCAAAAGAATTTTTTAATAAAATTAAAATTCTGAAATACTAAATCTAATGTTAAATAATTATTGATTATTAGCATAATATGAGACAATTAAGGTTCATTAGAGTTAATGTTGATTTTTACCAAAATTTAAATTTAATATATCAATTACATGCCTAATATGGGTTTTTAAATAATATTATATATTTATTGTAAAAAAATAATATTACATATTCACTTGATGGGCCAATTGGGTGGGCGAACGGTTCGAGTCGAGCGGGTTTGGTTTTTTGGTTGGACTGATAGCTTTAGGACCCACAAAGCTGATGTGGCACCGGAAAATATGCCACATCAGCGATTCTCGACGGATTCCGGCCGGAGAGACCAAAAGGGTCGAACGCAGGGATGAAAAAAGGCCAAAATTCTACACGAGGATGAATTCCAACTTTGAGGCCTTACACAGGGACAAAAAACGCTTTAATCCAATACATACCCGAGGGTATACATTAAGCCCTGTGTCTGCGCTTATAAGTTGTAATTGTTTATATACTATCATAACTTTATCAATCCGTGTGATTACAGTTGTGAATCTTTATAATTTGGACACCTCTAAAATTTTAATCTACCTCCACCACTATTGCAATCATGATAATTCTTGAAAGACAGGACATAATAAAAGATGATAGTCGCTGAATCACTTAATAGTCGCTGAATCACTTAACGTTAAGTACTTTATATAATAATAATACCCGTGATATAATTAAGTGCGTGCGTGTGCGTTGGTCAATCACACAGGCCAATGGGACATATTGAAGGAAGGTAATTGTTGGAGCATTAGTACTATATGCCAATTAACAGCTATATAATGAGCGAATGAAGTGCTCGCTTTATGTACCCTCTAATAAGAGGAAATTAAACTGTCCCATCTTTTAATAATTTTGTGCTGATATTTTTTCCCTTTTGGTTATGTTGATCGTGTAAATATATATACCATGGAATTCCTAAAAAAAAAAAAGATTATATACCGCGGAAGGGGCTTCGCTGGATATAACATACATATTAATATGCCAGCAGTTAATCAAAGCCCAGCCCACTGCCACCAACACCCAAGCGGAATCATTATTTTTTCACACCATCTTTGATAGAGATGCTTAATTTGAAATGGGTTAATCTTCTTCTTCTCTTTCATCTGACGCATGGCTAAATCTTTGACTATGAGCATACTACAGACAATTTTATGACTTAATCGTTGATACTGTAGCAGGGGATTATGGGAAAACTTAGTCCTTACTTATAACTAATCATATCCATGGTCCAGGGTGCTTTTATGTCTCTCTAACATGCTCAGGCATTATAATCTGTCAATTTGTGGGGCTGACCCCAAATTAGACGCTAATCCATATTACTGCCATCCAAATTCAATTATCGGTCTAAAGATTGTAAAGGATATTAGCTGGCTAGCCACACCCTTATCGATCAATACCAATTATTTTAGTAGGTATCCATTGATGAAAATGAAAGTGCAAACCAGACTACCTTAATTTGTTGACAACGTTCATGATCTTTTTGGCAGATAGAGACCTGGATAATGCTTGTTAATGCAAAGATATAGCGCCCCCCACTTCACATTCCACAACCTCATATATTTTTCTCTCTGATAATCTACTGGCAATTATTAACCAAAACAGAATAATTAACAAAGACAAAGAGAATAAGGGCACGAATACTATCGATGATCGATGCAATAGCATGTTCTATATATCCTCCATGACTCGGAGTATATATATAATTAAGATGAACAAGTGTGTGGACTATATATATGGCTCTCAAAATACGTAAGCTTATGTATGCCAAACAAAATTATAACTAGATCACTATAATTCATTGTTGCAAAAATGTCAATGTAGGCTTATTAAGAGCTAGCATCTTCCAGAAATAAGGCCGGGATACGTGTATGATGTAATGGCACATTCTATCATTTCAATTTGTATTCCAAAATTATCAGCTAATGAAATGAAGATTTTGTAAAGTTGCTTTGTACGCTTTCCCAGAAATGGAATGCAATTAAATGGAAATTAATTTTGTGTGGTTTTGAGATAATGATTCCTTTTGATGATAGCGAGATGGTCCCGTAGTCAGCAATGGGAAAAGCTCTGGGTGAGGTAGCCTCTTGTTGTCAATATGTGTAATCGGGGTCATGGAATATACTTGGCTATGTCTAATCAATCAATTTGAAGAAAATGACACCCACCCTCAAATATCTAGTATTTCTTTTCAAGATGGTATCAAGGATAACTTTGTACATCAAATCAAGCACGGTGCGATTAAAGGAGCATCAGCAGTGGGTTCACTACTTATCATTTACTTTCTCCTTAATTAACTTTCCCAATAAACTCTGGTAAAATTCCCAAAAGGTACCACCATGCTATGCATATGTTAGATAATTATTTTTGTGGTTGGTAGTTCAAGAATTTTGTAATTTAATTTCCACTATTTCGTATCGTGAACACTTATCTTAATCCTTAAGTTATAACCCCTTTTGGTAATTTAGATAAAATGAAAAAAATGAAAACAAAAAAAGGGTCAATATTCATGTACTAATTATTTGATTTCCCTCTTTTTTTTTTTCACTTGGGATCATTGATAAAAAGAAAATTAATTTTTAAACGGAAAATTTGTAAGAATAGAAAAAAAATTGTTCTCGTTTTCCGTTGGCATTAAATAGTTTAAATTTTAATTTGGGTTAAATATATTAATTCTTTGCCTAGGTGTCTTATATTTTATAGCCATGATACGATCAAACAATATTGTATTACCTTTCTTCTTATTGAAAGTAATTGCACATTATACAGCTCCAAATGGTTGTACGTTTTTTCTTATCAGAAAATAGTGGTTGTATTTTTTTTTTCTTGGCCAAGTGGTTGTAGAAATCTTCATTCTTCAAATTTTGAAAAGCTTGAGGGGCATGATCAAGAAATTCTAACATTACCTAGATACCAATGAATTTACA
Source organism: Turnera subulata (assembly GCA_028386065.3). Lineage (NCBI taxonomy): Eukaryota > Viridiplantae > Streptophyta > Magnoliopsida > Malpighiales > Passifloraceae > Turnera > Turnera subulata. The sequence continues at coordinate 107,981 of JAKUCV010001073.1, read as the reverse complement.
CATAGGCACAACTCTCTTAGTTAATCTTGGAAACATAAATGGTCAAATTAAGGAGATAAAATTTGTAAGTTTTACCTTTAAGTATCCTGTCAAAACACAGCAAAATTGGCATGGTATATATAGATATAATACAATGGGATTTTCTAAAATAAAATGTATCAGGAGGTTGAATAAGCCAAAAACTAGAATTATACAACTGATCAAGAGGTCTCCCTCTAGTGCTAAAAACGCTTGGTTTGAGAGTAGGGGAATTGATTCGGGTAACTACATATTTAGAGGGAACGAATTCCCGCGTGGAAAATGCGGTTCGTGGAGTATAATATCGGCCATAGGTTAAAATCATGTCAAAATCACTCCACATGCTATCCTCTTTAACAAATTCTCAACAAATCTGAGTGCCGCCTGGAAAGGAGAAAGATAACCGAAAGAGCCATGGCATGCATTACACCATATAGCTTTTATGTGGAGTTAATTATGCAATCACCAAAAGAGGATGCAAAAAAAAAGCAGAAACATGCCATCTTTGGACACAGGTGTGCTAGAGTGATCAAAAGCAACTCACTCTTCCACAATCCAGTTCTATAAATCAAAGTGAACACAAAAGGCATCAATGCACATATACAAACACGGGAAAACCATGACCAATAGCTTGATTAATAGGGTTTTGTGGGTATACAAGTTTAATATATACTATACCCCTATAGCTAAAACCAAAACAAAAATAAAATGCAATCCATGATTTTATTTTTCTACAAGCAAGACCACCCTCTTCCTTTCTCCATCACAACTAATTACAATACAATTTAGCTAAATAAGGAGTGTATACATTATGGAACTATATCTCTCATCAAATCCTCTCAACAGAATATATCTATGGCCTCACTTGAAATTGGCAGTTACATGGTACACTGGGAGAAAGTACAGGCCATAGATTCCCAATATCATGATGACTCTCTTTCTAATCTCTTCCCTAAATTGACAACCAAAATCTCAAGCTGACACAAGCTAATAATTAATTGCAACAATATCGACAAGTATATATATATCTGTAGATATATATTTGCATATAAATATATTATATGTAACATGACATTAATTAAATACTCAAATGCTTCCTCAGGCCTAGCTAGTTAAATATCAAACTATATGCATCACCTGAAAACCAATTGATGATCACGGATCATATTAAGAATACCAATTCATCCCGGGGAGTTGTTGGTATGGCGGCCTCAAAAGCCCATCTCCCAGTGAACCAAGCAAGGACTGCTGGTGCAACGGAGGCGGCGTCTGCGCAGGAAGCTGGCTAAGAAGAGTGGCAATACTGGCGGAGGAGCTGCTCCCATCATTCCTCACAACAACATGATCTCCATTCCCATCCTCCCCTTGGAATCTCTTGCCGGTGCAGGATGAAGGGTCGGAGGTGTCGTCGGTGGTGGTGGCCCAGTAGAGAGAAGGGAGCGTTCTTTTCAGGGGGAGCATATGCAGGTGATCCGGCTTTGGCGATGAACAAGTAGTGGTGGTAGTCAAGTGATGATGATGAGTACTTCCACCGCTGCTGCTCATGATTCCTTCGAACAAATTCTGATGATCGGTTCCAAGAAATGTTCCGTAGCCTGTGGCTGCTGCGGCCCTTGAAAGCTGCAGGGATCCATTCTGCAGATGGTGATGGCTTCCTACTGATATGGAAGGGGGTATTGATCCAAGCATATCTTCCACGGAATCATCTTTGTCATGATCTAAGGGCCTATGTGTGTTGTTCTTCTTGTATACCCGACACAGCACCCAATCGTCAAGCTAGAGAAAAGGAGGAGAAAATACAAAACCATATATAGGCAGTTGATCCATGTTAGTCAGTTTATTCCTGAAAAAATGAATGGAGTGCGGATAAAGAAAGTTGATTGGGGGGTTACCCTGAGGGAGTTTTTCTTGTTGCCCAAGTCACATCCGGGAGGCTTGTTCGTGACTTTGTTATCGGCTAAGCGGTACTCGTGCATGATCCAATTGGTTTTTGTGCCTTTTGGAGGCTTACCTCCATAGAAAACCAGTGCCTTTTTCACACCTACCTTCTGGGTTCCACCTGAAGTCAATACCGGTTTATCGGTTCCTGTAGCCTTCCAATATCCTGATGTTGCTGCCCTGTTTGGCCTCGCTCCATTCGGGTACTTTCGGTCTCTGGGACTGAAGAAATACCATTCTTGCTCCCCAAACGTGGCCTTAGCTGCAACCCATGTGATTAAAAAGAAAAACCACTATCAATCTTTGTTAGACCCTGTAGCTGTGTTATAATATAAATATATGACAACAACAATAACAACAACAACACTACTACTAATCGTACTTGTGGATGTACATATATAATACATATAGATATCCCACCTGGTAACTCCCATGGATCAAATTTATAAAGATCAACTTCTGCTATGATTGCGACGGGGAGAGGAGCAGAGGCGGCCTTTTTCTTGAGGTAATGAACCACCAGCTCTTCATCCGTGGGGTGGAAGCGGAAGCCCGGGGGAAGATTCGGCTGCTGCTGCGATCCAGAGGAGGAGTCAGTGCTCTCCATTGTTGTAAACCCACCTACCAGAACTGAATTAAATCCGACGAGCAAGCAGGAATTTAGAGCAGGGATTGGGAGGGTTTTTCGGCTGCAGAAGGAGGAGGAGGAGAAGAAGAAGAAGATGGTTTTGAGAGAGTGGAATGGGATGTGGTTAAAATGGGACATAGAGGTGGCATGACCTTTCTTTTAAATGGGTCACGGGGGCAGATACTATGCTGGGGTACGTGCAAGGATAAAGTGTTTATGGATCCACACTTTTTTAATATCAAAGCCAATGCTAACACCACAACAACAACATCAACAACAACAAAAGTTATGCAATTGGAGGACTGCTAAGTAAATAGTATATTCATTTTGCATTAAAATACTTTTAATCAATTAACCAACCATATTTGGTTTTCTCTTTTGGGTATCTGAGAATTAAAAAGAATTAAGGAAATAAAAATAAAAATAAAAATAAAAACCCATGTTGAATGTTGAATTCGTACTAGTGTGGTTGATAATGACATGCAAGAAAAGGTCTAACGATGGATGACTTTTGTTGGTTTGTTCTTCTTTATTTTTATTTATTTATTTTTTTTTTTGTGTAAAGAGGGGAGGGGGATTAAATGTTAATGACAGGAAGATGCTGTATTATTTGATTATTAACCATTAATAATCGGATGGGTGTGGGGTGATGATAATGACGCAAACTGGAAACGGGGCCGATGGTTGATCGTCACGTGGAATTCGCAAACGTGCCAGAGGGCGACACGTAAGCGGAGGGGGTGGGGGGAGTGGAAGGTGGGGACCACGGCCCACACACACAAGAAGGCAACAAAACGATGAAAAATTAAGACCACCAGATAGAGTGAGTGTGTGTGTGTGGGGACGAATCGCCAAAAAAGCTTTTTAACGCTTGGGATGTCATGCTTTTGTTATGCAAATCCCACCAATTCGAAGGGACCCCAAAAATCTCCCTTGCATTTGCATACCAATACCATACCATTACCATCATCCCCCAATCCCAAATCCACGCAGACTCTCTTTTCACATTTTCATCCCTACAGTCTTAGATTTGATGTCCCTCCCAAGTTCTTTTCCCCACTCTTTTTGGGTTTTTTTTGGTCCACAATGAATTTTCAATAAAAAATATTGGTTAATTAGTAACTTAATATAATTTTTTTCTTTTTGATATTAGTCGATGCAGGTTCCCCTCTTATTTTTTTCACAAGAATATTACTGAACTAATTAAGATATGTAATTATTTATTGACAAATGGGTGAAGCTGCATTTCAAAGAATTTGTTGTTGGCTTCTTGGATGGGAATAGGATTTAATTGAAGGTCCTATAACAGGTACATTTTCGAGTTTCAAAATTGTATAATGACCTCAACTTTTAATAGATTCAATCTTGTCTTTTTTTTTTTTTTGAGCAATATATTGAATGGGGTGTCCTTTTTGTGTGTGTGTTCTAATGTCTGGCAATTGCATACACATAGAAAGGCAAGCAATGGGGGTACATAGGAGGAATCCATATATAATTTTCTTGTTAGGAATGATATTAGGCACCTTAAGAGGGTGCGGAAAATGGCATATGTAAACATGGAGCAACGTAGCAGGGGAAGGGTGCAAGACAAGAAGAGGCAATATATATGTGGGTTTGACTGAGTGAGACTGTGAGAGGAGGGGCAGAAGAAAAGGAGAAGGGAGACCTTCTGCCAATGGCCTCAAATCGGTTGGATGTGGTGGCCATGGAAAAGATAAAAAATCTTGGTGGGACTAATATTGAGCATGGAGTGGGGTCTCATGCTAGTTGCAAAATCGACCAAAAGGACCCATCCCTTTGAACAACATGAAGGGACCCATCAATTTGATGTCATTTCTTTGCGGTCTATTTCTTATCAGCTGGAGAAAACCCCACACTCACCCAAATCCCATCTCACGTCTTAATTCTTACACCTCAACCCTCCCTTTCTCCTTTTGTATCCTTTTCTTTTTCTTTGTTAATTAATGCTAATGTTATTTTTGATGTCCCACAAGTTTTCTTTTAAAAAATATATATGAAAATGAAGCTACCCCTCCTGGGAGAGAAGAGGGACTGTTAATCCATTTATTGTAATGGCATGAATAACTATACATAGCCTTCACCTACCATTTAATCGGTTCTCTAATTGATCTTTATTAATCGCAACAACCACACACTGTACAAATATTATTTGCTTTTTTTATTTCTTTTTATTTCTTTTTTTTTTTTTACATCCAAATCAACAAGTCCCATTGAGATCACGACACCAACAAATTGTTCTTTTCTTAATTAACTACCATGAGATCATGACTTACTATTAATTTGACCCAAGTTGGTTGTTGGTGGTCGCTTTGGGCCTATTTTGTTTGATTAGCTAGGAGGAGACTGATGAGTGATCATGGGTTTGGTGCCGATGAAAACCTCAAAAAGTTTTAAAACGCTTTTACTTTTACTACGCTGGCAACTTTGAAGTTTGTCTTCACCTATAATTTTAAGATTATAAGAGATTTACATCGGTTTCATAAATTCTAATAACATATCGACATTAAAATGTAGAGTTTTGAGACCGAAACAAAAAAGGTTAAAAATTAAAATCCTTCTAAGAAGATAGCGGTCAATAGAAAACATCGATCAGCATATATTAGGAAGAGGATAAGAAAGTTTTGGATTTTAGGGAATAGAGAAACAAACATTAACATTTTATAGTTAACATAACATATATGTGGAGAGAAAAAGGTTTAAAGGAAGGAGGGACGAAACTATTTCAGTTTCAGGGAATTTTTTTCTCATAAACAGTTTCAGGGAATTTGATTCCTAGTGATTGAACAAGCTTGTGGAAGACTAGCTATTTTTTTTTTTTTTGTCGCAGAAAAAAAAGGCATCAGTGGTGTCATCATCACCCCGTCGGTCCAGGCCGGGACTCGAACCCGAATCTTAGAGATGGCAGGCTAAAGGTTTTACCACTGGGCCACCCCCGATGGTACTAGCTAAAATTTTTTTTATACTAGATATAGAAGAGTATTTCATCAAGACAGAATTAATCGTGAGCCAGATAACTCTTCTTAGAAAACTTCAAGCCATTTCAGTACTAGAATGGTTCAACTCTTCTTCTCTTTAAATAGGTAAATTTGAGACATGAAATGTGAAAATTTTAAAAGATTTTATATAACACTTAAAATTTATACAAGAAAGAATGAACAAGAAGCAGACTCATAACAACATGTATGTTTCGGAATGCTTTTTGAGCCAAATGATTCAAGAATATGGTAAGAAATTGCAAATCGTTGTGCCATCAAAAACAAAAGATTTTATCTAGAGCAGTGCTGACCTTTTTTCATTTGACTTATTTGGATGACATTAAATTAAATATACAATCACACTTACTTATTATTTTTTAGTACAAATATACACCTTTTTCATTTGGCTTATTGGCTTATTACCTTTTTCCTTTCTGTTAATGATTCTATAATAAAGTGTAGGAAGCTTATTTGTCTCCCCTAGCAGTAAAGTAGAAGCATGGTATCAAGACGAGGAGCCTCTATTTGGATTATTGGTTGGTGGAGAACATCATAGTGTATGGGATCAGCTTCTTTGGACTTGTTTCCATGGTCTAAATCCCTAGAATTATAGTATGCACATTATCAGAATGTTTTTTTTTCCAATGTCTATGTCACGTTTTACAGCCTCCCCTTAAAAGAGGCTTATATACTACATAAGTCACGTCCTAATTTGGTTTAAGTGAGCATCCCTTATGGGTGGACTCCATTATGTGTTAGCCGCGCCTATTGAACGAAGCAGTAGTAATACTAATACCAATTGAGAGACATGAGAGAGCTCCCCACCTACCATATGTCCCCCCACCTTCGGCGACCCACATCAGCCCCACCACCAACCCCACAACCGAATTCCTAGACACAAACAGCCCCACACACAAAACTACGGACACAAACCCCACAAGCCAACCATCAGACACAAAACCTTGAACCCCAACATCACAGACTAGAACACAAACTACCCTATTTTTCCAAGTGGAGCCATGAATAGGTACAACGAGCAGTTGAAACAGGGGAGTCGGCAAGCCTATATGTGACAATGTTTCTGCGACGTGGCAACCAACGGATATATATCGTATCATGTCCAAGTATGGAGAGGTTATGGATGTCTATGTACCGATGAAGAAGTCTCGATAGGGTAAGAGGCTTTGCTTTGTGAGATTTAGGGGAGTGAAAGATATACAACGGCTGCTCTATGATGTTAATGGAGTCCATGTAGAGGAGGGTATCATCATGGCAAATCTGGCAAGGCAACAAAATCAGAATAGACCGCATCAACAGGAAGCCAGATCTGGAATGCTTAGACAGGAGTTGCCAAAGGATGCTAATGAGAAGTCTTTTGCGGCAGTGGTAAAAGACCCAACTCCAACAGGATCCTCAATGAAACCTATCTATCCTGACAAATTTTTTACCTTTATCCCTACATCGGACGCCATGCCATGGCTGTCAAGGTGTGTAGTAGGGACCCTGAGCCATCCAACAGACGTGGAATTGGTGCAATATGTCTGGGCGCTACATGGTTTTGAAGAGGTTAAGGTTTCTGATTTAGGTGGCGACAACATCCTGGCCTGCTTTCCAACAAAAGATGCTACGCCACGGTTTACTCAGGATGAGCCGGATTGGGTAAATATCTAGTTTTTCTCTCTGAAACACTGGCAACGTGTTCGTGCAAAACTAGCTGTAAGTGCACAGCGTTGCTGTAGTAAACAAGGTCGAATCACAGGGACTATTGTGAACAATACTATCCTTAGGATCTCAACTGATTAGACTAATAAAATAATAAAATAAATAAAGTCTCGATTTGGTGATGAATATTAAACTAAAATAACAAAGTAAATAAACAGAAAATAAAGAACACAATATCGATTGGGAGAAAATGCAGTGATAAGGGAACATAGGTTGTCTGGGGTTCGCTACAACTCGTGCTATTTGAATAACAAAACAATAGTTTGGCTAATCTTTTGGTCTACCTTGTAGGACTCCCTAGCCTATGTTTAACTACAACTTGCGTCCGCTCGTATTGTAGATCTACCCTAGTTTGAGACAGCCTACATCCGCTCGTGAAGTTCTTTTCTAAGGCATAGTGGGCGCTGTGCTAGGTGCTTTATCCTCAACTAACCTAAAAATCTTTGTTCGAAAATTAGTAGGATAGAGCTGAGTATGGAACGTTCTGATTTCTTAGTTTCTCCGTTCGGTGCTTCACTAAGTTGTCTAAGATGTACAAGAGGGTGATCAAGCTGCATGCACTGTTAAGTTCTCCATACACAAATCAAGGCATCAACAAAAAGGAACCGAACATGAATTATTACTCAAACATAAAAATGTAACTACATCCCATAAACCTAGATATAAAAGATTAGTTCATGAAGAAACTAGAAACAACAATGAATAGTGTAATGGACATGTTATATAAACTTAAAATCTTCACTTACTTCTGCTGGAATTTCCACTTTCTTCTGCTCTGAAAGATGAATTTTTGCTACTGAGAAAAGAGAGTAGTCGATGGTAGAAGAAGCTCTCTCTCTTAGGGTTTATTCTTTTCTATTTATAGAGAACCAAAACTTCTATTAAAACCCTAAGTCTTGAACAATAAATTTTCTTCTCAAAACCAAGCAGCAAACTCTTTTTTCCTTCCAAGAAGTGTCCACGTGATCAAAATTAAAGACTCCTAAAACTTCATGCAAGCTCCAAATAAATTATAAAATCGGGGCTTTGACGCAGCACCTGCTGTCAGGACAAATCTGGGCGCTGTTGCTGGTACAAATTAAACTGGAACTGGGCATTCAGCAGCGCCTCGTTGAGTTTTGGGCCAAAATCGCCAAAATCCTCTCCAAAAAGGACCTAAATGCACCTGAAGGAAAACAAGAGCAAGTAAAGTAGGATTTGGTGCAAAAGCAAGTGATTTCTTTTCTAAATGCATAAATTGATGCTAAATATAAGGCCAAAAGACTACAGTGCATGCTGTAAAAGTAGTGTAATTTCATGCTCATCACAAGAGGGGATCAAGAAACGAACCGTCGGAGTTGGCTTTGCATTCGCGGGGTGCCTTTGAATGCCTGGTGTAATGAGTTCTTTTCCCTAGTGGGGTCAATCTTCGATTCCTTGATCAGAGTGGATTCTGGTACGGAACAAAGAGAACACCTGGAGGAGGCACGAATCGAGGTTTTGACCTTGCAGAGAGACACGATTGGGAAAAGCCTAGAGGTGGACATCTCAGGTACTCAGTATACCATCAACGTGGTGGAGATCCCGAAGGTAGCATATTCCTGGGGATAACCCCATCGGAGTTCCTATAACATATATCGAAAACTCATTTGAGTCCTAAATTGATAATCGACTCATTCGAGTTCTATAACATTTGAAAGATGCACTGAACGAGCCCCCATTAAGGTCTCCATCCCTTTTCTTCTTTATTTTTCACTTTTCTTCATCCACATCAGATCCGCATCACCGTTGACATGGACAACTATTCCACCATGCCAAAAAATACCATTGTTGTTAAAAAAAAAAAGAAAGCATCATGTATGTGATTAGGAATAGGGTATAATCTCATGTTCCTCTGTACCCTTGCTTGGTTCCTGCCATGAAAGAAATTGCTGCTCCTTTTTTTTTTATTTTTCTTTTGAACATCTATTCTCTTCTCTCAATTACTACAAATCTCGAATAACTAGATTAGGAAATTACTTGGGAACTGACAAACACCCAAACCAGACCTCCTTCTCCGTCTTCTCTCTCACACTCTCATCTCCTCTCCAAGCTGCCGCCGACCAAGCTGTAATTGTTGCTGTGGTTTTACGTCAGGTTGGCGAAGAAGAAACCCAAAGGGGGTTAATACGACAAGATACGAGGCCGTTTTTGCCTCTCTAAGAACTGATACTCAAGGACGAGACAATGCTACTACTCTTCTCCTTTTCATCTTTTCTTCTTGTTTCCCCTCTTTTTTCCTTTTTCTTATCATCAGATTTCTTCGATTAATTGAAATTGTGTGTGTTTTGAAATGTTGTGTTTTTGGGATTAATGGTGACGGAACTATGTATGTTTTTGTTCGCAGTGGTGGGGACTCGATTTATATCGGTGTGGTTTTTATGTTAGGTGTTTCTCCAGTTGGGTGTGTTTGTGTAGACCCAAGGTCTTGGAGTGTGGAGGAGGAGTTGGGGCTCTATAAGTCGAGACAGGCCTGGTAGAACACGCGAGCTAGGTGGCAAGGAAGGAGTGAGAGAGGTCGGAGTGGCGGAGGATTTGGGAAGAGAAGGAGGAGTTGTGGTCGCGAGGTGAGATGGCGATGGAGTTTTCAAGTTGGGGAGGAGAGGAAGGGTTTGCGAGGGGAATAGTACGATTTTATTGATTAATTGTCATTGATTGTCAATAGTTATGTCATTAATATTATTTCATTTGACTAATTATCATTAATTGTTATTAATTTTAAATTTCAGATTTTTTGGTTTTTTCCTTTAATTTTATCACTTTTCACGTATATACTTAATAGCCATGTAAGCAAGAAATAAACGGAAACCTTAACAAGGACTCATTTAGTGCATTTTTCAAACATTATAGGACTCGAATGAGTCGGTTTTTGATTTTAGGACTCAAATGAGTTTTCGAGATATGTTATAGTACCTCCTGTGGGGTTATTCCCATATTCCTGTTAACTAACTGATGACGGGAAGACGAAAGATTCTGACCAAGAGGAGCAAGTCGACTCGCCGACGACCGGTGCTGAGCTGAAACAGAACAGTATGAAAAGCGATATGGGGGCAGGAATATGGGGATTGATGAAAATTCTTTTGGTTTAATGCCTGTGATTGAGGAGAGGAATTTTGGGGCAACTACTAAGGTGATAGCCGCAAAATCTGAGGTTAAAAGGGTTAGTTTAAACTTTGTTGATTCCACGCCAGTGACCATGAGAGAACCTTCCTCACATAGTATATCTTTAATTAATTCCCAAAGCGGGCAAAATCAGGGTAAGACAATAATTAATGGAACCAATTCTGTGTCGAGTTCAAATACAAAATCGGATCTGCTGCCAATCTTTAACTCCTTTGGGACACTTGTTCACTATGCTCATACCCCTCAGCAGCCCAGTTTTGGCTCCAGATCTTATACTCCACGGCAACAAACCCTTGACGTAAGCAACAAGGTAGGATCAGGAGCTTCTGGGTTCAATATTAGGTCTTCGGGTGGTGAATCTTCGACGAACTGTAATACTTCCGAATCAAGATATATTCACTTTCTTGAACAGAAACTTGCCAAGGCAATCCAAGAAGGGAGAGTGAACAGGGAGAGGAAATTCAAGAAGGTGTTGGATACACGTAGTTTAGCTTCGATTGACTCCTCATATACTAACGATATCTGCCGAGTGAACTTGAGGTTGAACTAGAAAATAGTGACACCAAATCAGAACTTCTCTGTTACAACGATAGAGGCAGAAGAGATAGTTAATGTGAGGAATGCTCTGGGATGGGTAGTTTCGACAAAACAGAATGATTTGGTTAACATGGCAAAGACGTTGGTGGAGTAGGAAGCTCACGAATGGAGTCTGTCACGCACTAATGTTTAGTTTACTTTCTTGGAATATTAGAGGTGCAGTGTACAGGTTGAAACTCAACCATCTATAGTTGTTAATGCAACGACATTTATGTAATTTTATCTTCCTCTGTGATATCAGAGTGCATTCCGTTGATGAGTCATAGTGCAGGAGTATTCGGTCACCCCCAAATCTAGAGTTTCTAGCAATGGATGCAGATGGACAATCAGGGGGTCATATGTTCGTGTGGGATTCTGAGGACTTTCAGTGTAGTAAGGTTTTACGAGGAGATAGATGGATACTAGAAGAGGGGATCATGACAAAAATGAACTCCACCTTTTCGTTTTGTTGTGTCTATACCCCAATTGCTTTGGATGAGAGGATTACATTATAGACGGAGTTGGCGGCATTAAAACCCACCTTCCCTTCTCCCTGGATGATGGTGGGGGATTTTAATGAAACCTTAAGAGAGGAAGAGAGACAAAGTGGGAGCTTGAATACATGAGGTGCAGGTGCACTTAAGAGGTTTGTGGAGAGGATGTCGTTACTTGAGTTCACCCGAAAGGAAGATGTTTTACTTGGAAAAATTCAATTGCTACAAGCAGAATTGATAGAATAATGGCTGAAACAGATTGGAGTCTGGCTCTTCCCTCTTTGTTTCTTCAAGCAGCTAGTAGAGGCTTCTTTGATCATTGTCCTTTGGTTCTTAGTCAGGAACGAGTGAATTGGGGGTTTTATGCCTTTTCGTTTCCTTTCTTGCTGTTGGAAGTACCCAAAATTTGATGAGATTATACATGGGATGTGGATGTCCATTGAGCTTGAACTACCTCACCGTTTTTGTTTCCTAAAGAAATTGAGAAGGTTGCAAACCCTTTTAGTGGAACAAGTGTGTGTTTGGTAATGTTGATAATGTTGTGGGGGAGTTTCAAAGGAGAATCGAAGGAGCTGGATTTGTTGTTTGAGCGGATAAATCTAACGGAGGAGGAGAAGCTCGAACTAGTAGACTCCCGGACTGCACTCTTAACTCGGGAGAAGCAAAAAGAAAGTTTTTGGAGACAGAAGTCACGAGTGTCTTGGGGTAAGCTTGGGGATCGCAATACACACTTTTTTTACACTCTTTCTTGTAACAGGGTAGGAAGAAAGGCATTCACTACATTAAGCTTGGGGATAGAGAGACCACAGATCCTGCCAGAATTAAAGCTGAGGCAGTTCGCTTTTTTTCCAATCTCCATCATGAACATCAACTTGGTGTTGGTAGCTTGCCTTTTGCGATACTGGATGCAGATATGATTTTACATTTGGAGAGGTCAGTTACCTTGGAGGAGATTAAGGAAGCGGTGTGGCATTATGATAGCTCCAAAGCTCTAGGTCTAGATGGTTTTAATTTCTCTTTTTATAAGAGATGTTGGGAATTTATAAAAGGGAGATATTTTTTATTTGGTGCAGGATTTTTCTCCAAACAGGTCGTTTACCAAAGGGTTCTGCTTCTGCTTACATTACTATTATCCCCAAAAATTCCTGTGCGGAGTCTTTTAATGATTACAGGCCAATCACCTTGATACATCTGGTGTACAAAATAGTGTCCAAGATCTTGGCGGAGAGGCTTAAGCCAGTTATAGGGCATCTAATTACTTCCACTCAATCCGGCTTCATGCCAGGTAGAAACATTTTCGATTGTCATCTTGTTGCTCGAAAGTGTCTCGAACGAAAGTGGTAGTGTGGAAGTTAGACTTTCATAAAGCTTATGATTCAGTGTCCTGGGATTACCTGTTTTAAGTTATGGAAGAGATAGGTTTTGGAGGCAGGTGGTTATCTTGGATACAAAGCTGCTTTAGTTCTTTAACCATGTCTGCTTAGATTAATGGTTATCCATCCCTGGAATTCGGTATGCAGAAGGGATTGAAGCAAGGGGACCCCCTATCCCCTTTTCTTTTCCTACTGACCGCGCAGGGATTGCCCTCCTTACTATCCACAACAATCTCCATTTTTTTGGTAGCTCCAATTGAACAGTATGGCATACCTATATCGCTACTAAAATATGCAAATGACACTTTATTTTTTCTCGGGCTGACAGTTCTTCTCTGTTAAACTTGAAAAGAGTACTATACAGTTTTGAGATGCTCTCAAGTCTTAGCATCAATTATCATAAAAGTGGCCTTGTAGGAATACACATGGCCGAGTCGGAGGTGAATTAGTTGGCCGGCAGTTTGTTCTGTAAGGAGGAGAAATTACCTTTTGTATATTTGGGGTTGCCGTTGGGGGCGAACATGAGACTTTCTAGAAACCTGAACCCTGTCATTAAGAAGTTTCGGACCCGTTTGCAATTCTAGAAGGGGTCGGTTCCTTTCTTTTGCGGGGCAGCTGGTACTGCTTAAGTCAGTTCTTTCCTCTCTTCCCATTTACTATCTCTCTATTTTTAAGCTACCGGCTACAGTGGCAAAAAAGTTAGTTCCGGTTCAGAGGAATTTTTTATGGGAAGGCATTAATGCAACTTGCAAGCTCTATTTGGTGGCTTGGTCCAAAATTGTTGCCCCGAAGGAGAAGGGAGGGTTAGGAGTTGAGCATTTGTTACTCAAGAATCAATGCTTACTATTCAAATGGCTTTGGAGGTATAACCGCACTGAGGATGCACTGTGGCAAACCTTAGTACGAGCCAAGTGTGGCATTTATAGTCCTTCTCTTGCACCAAATTGTCGGAGAAGGACAATTAGGCTATTCTCTTGCACCTAATTGTCAGAGCTGGTACTGCTTGAGTCAGTTCTTTCCTCTCTTCCCATTTACTGTCTCTCTATTTTTAAGCTACTGGCTACAGTGGCAAAAAAGTTAGTTCGGGTTCAAAGGAATTTTTTATGGGGAGGCATGAATGCAACTCGCAAGCTCTATTTGGTGGCTTGGTCCAAAATTGTTGCCCCGAAGGAGAAGGGAGGGTTAGGAGTTGAGCATTTGTTACTCAAGAATCAATGCTTACTATTCAAATGGCTTTGGAGGTATAACCACATTGAGGATGCACTTTTGCAAACCTTAGTATGAGCTAAGTGTGGCATTTATAGTCCTTCTCTTGCACCTAATTGATGTTTGTCCAAGGCCTCACCCATCTAGCAGAATATCTTGAGAAGTTGGGAGTTTTCAGGGTTGAATGGATTGCCTTTACAGTCCGGCCTCATTTTGTTTGTTGGTAATGGTCACTGCATCAGCTTCTGGTATGATTCTTAGTCCACACTCAGGTGTTTGAAGGACGTTCATCGTCGCATGTTTCTTGTCTCTCGGTTCCAGTCAGCCTCATTATGGGAGGTTTCTAATTCAGGTTATCTTTTACCATCCAACACTGTTGCCTGGTCTCGGCCTCTCTATACATGGGAATGGGCTTCTTTTAGCGAATTTTTGGCCACTTTGACAGGGCTGCTTACACAGAGAGCCATTGATGATTCTTGGTTGTGCTTATGGCATCGGAATGGTCAGTTTTCTGTCTATAGTGCCTATACATCTATTTGTGCTTCCATGTTTGTTCCAAAACCTTTTCCATGGCTTTCACACGCACCTCCACATATTGATTGCTTTCTCTGGCGACTTCTCAATGGCGCTATTTCGACACGGGCAACACTACTTCGTCAGGGCATTTTCACGATTGTAGATTCTTTATGCCCTCTCTGCGATGCTTCTATTGAGGATGACACACTTCTCTTCCTCTTCTGCCCTATGGTTCGTTCTGTATGGTCCCAAGTTTGTCGTTGGTGGGGGTGTGTTGGGTCTGTCTGAGCTCAGTTGTTTCCTGGTTCATCCAGTGGCCTTTGGTTGTTGGCTCACATTGCTCACAATAAGCCTGGGTTTTACTTGGTCTTTACTTGGTCTTCCAGTGTTGTTGACAATTAGGATATCTCGCAATGCCAAGGTCTTCTCCACAAACCAGTTCAGGCGTCATGTTTATTTGATCATGTTGTCATCAGGACCTTCTGGTGGTTCAAGCTATTACATCCTTTGTTTCCATACGGTGCTGGGACAGTAATGGCGTATTCAGAGCCTTTCAAAAGCTGGGAGTTCGGTAAAAGGGTGATTATTAAGTTTTTGGGTTGAGAACAACCACGGTGTATTAGTTAGCTTACTGCTTACCTGACACAATTTTCACGTTAACCACGTTAACCACGGTGTATTAGTTAGCTAATTGCTTACTGAACACTAACAAATGCAATTACTTAGCATAAAAAAAAGTTTTAAGTTGTCAAATGAAACAAATAACATATGAAATATTTTAAAATATAAATGAGATAATTAATAAACATAAGTGTAGTTTTTTTTGTTTTCGGAGCTTTGCCGTTACTAATCCTGATCCAAATAGGGTCGTGCACCTAGTTTTAGTGGGTGAGTTTTCCAATGGGATTTTTCTACATACGCAAAGACTTGAACCCAAAATTTTACTTAAACGGAACTAAATCGATTACCAGTTGGACGACCAATCCCACATTAGTAAATATAAGTATAATAAAGAGCTGGTTCACTTGAATACAAAAGTTTGTACAAACGTAAATATATATATGTAGGGATAATGAAATTCTAGACTATTTAAAGTTTAAAGATTAAAGACCCTACATAACCTTTGGACTTTGGTTAAATTCCCAGAACTATATATAGCCAAAATAAAGAAACCAGAAGATTGAATAGAAATGAAAGCTCACCTTCAACGACTAATATAAAAGAAATAGACATGAGAACTGATATGACCAAGAAATTTGTATACTTGGAAATCAACAAAAAAGCTTAGAATAGATAAAAGATTGGATTTTTATTAAGGAAGCTCTTAGGGTTACATGAGGGAGGAGGAGAGTGCAAAGGAGAAGAAAAGTAATTTTTATGTCTAGGTTACAATGAATCGCCTTCTAAGTCCCCTTTTCTATTTGCCCCTGTCTATTATATATATAATATGTGAATATGATGCCCTAAATCGAATGGCTACCCTTTATCCTCATCTACTTGATCCGATGGTGCTGGTTAACTCAGGGTTCCCACGTTCGTACCCACGTGGACAGCTGTAGGGTTCCGTACTTGTACCCTCGTGGACAGCTGTCAAGTGCCAGGTGTTCTTCTAGATTATTCCATATTTCAGGCTGGACTCTGTTACATTCCCTTTGGGCTTACTCTTCTAGGGGGCCCTTCCTCATGGATTGGGCTAGGGTATATCAAGAGCCCCCCAAATGGCCGAGCTTCCAACAAGGTCGGGCATTTGGCTCAATGAAATAGACGTATCGAGTTAGTGGAACACGCATTTGGGTGGACTGCCTCATTAAAAACCTTATCAAGAAAAACCCTATGGGATAAAAACTTGATGAAGGGAAAAAGAGTGCAGCTCGTGTTCCACTCTTCTTCATTTTGGCTTCAGTTGGTTTCTGACAGGGTTCAGCCCCCTGTCTGCCTTCTGGTTTCCTTCTACTCTAGGGATCCTGCCTCCTGCAGGTCTTTAGTTGGTTTCGTGGCATCATTCAGGGTTCAGCCCCCTGTCTGCCTTCAGGTTCCCATTTATTTTAGGGATCTTGGCTTTTGCGTGTCTTCTGTTGGTTCATGGCATCATCCGGGGTTCAGCCCCCTGTCTGCCATCAGGTTCGCGGATCTCCATGTCATATACAGTGGAAGATTTAGGTGGCGGTGAAATTCATGCCTATGTGACAGCATTGTACCCTTATGTGGTGGCAACTCCCCTCTCAGCTGAACCAGGTATCGAAACTCTGGAACTCTCACGGTCCATTTTGCACCCTTCTCTTGGGGTTCTTATTTTCTGTCTTTTAATGTTCAAGGGAGCTTTCCTTACTTAGGGAAAGCTTATAGATTCACTTGAGATCAAGACCACCAAAGTATGCTTTGGCACCCTTGGACCTTTTGCACGGTACTCTTTAGGCCTTTTCGCGTTGGCACTCCTCAGGCCTTTGCGATTTGTGAAGCTTCTTAGAGCCTTAGTGCTTTATGGCTCCTAAGGGGCCATGTGCAACTTATGGCTTCTCTTTCTCAAGTTTCATCCTTTCACTTTACCCAAGTGAGGAACTCTCTCCTAATCAATTTATTCATGTTGGCAGCTATTCTTGCCTTTATGGAGGTACCCTTGAGGTTCCTTCTGGTGGACAGCTGAGGGAGTGTTGCTGGACCATTGATCCCTCAAGGATCGGGATTCTGCTTGCTTTTAGGCATGCGTTCTGCACCCCTTTATGTTTTCTTCTTGGAGGAAGACCCTACTGGGGATGAATCTCAGGGGTCCCATCTCCATGTTCTTTAGGCTTGAGCCTTAGCTTTTGGCCTTTGTCCTTCAGGGTTTAACGGACCCTGTTGTTCCACTCTAATGAAGGTTCCTGCTGTTTCTGCATAGGTTCCCACCAGCTTCATTCCACCGTCTCTTCTGGGTGTGCTTTCTGCACCCCTTTATATTTTCATTTTGGAGGAAGACCATACTGAGGACGAATCTCAGAGTCTGGTCTCCTTGTTCTTTTAGGTGTGCATTCTGCACCCTTCGATATTTTCTTCTTGGAGGAAGACCATGCTGAGGATGAATCTCAGGGTCCCGTCTCCTTATTTTTTAGGCTTGAGCATTAGCTCTTGGCCTTTGTTCTTCAGGGTTTTTCGAACCCTACTATTCCATTCTAATGAGGGTTTCTGTAGCTCCTGCACAGATTTCTGATGGCTTTGTTTCGGCAACTCTTCTGGGTGTGCTTTCTGCACCCCTTTATATTTTCTTTTTGGAGGAAGACCATACTGAGGACGAATCTCAGGGTCCCGTCTCCTCAAGGTCTCGCTGTTCCCAGTCTAGCGTCCACGCACCTAGCTGGGGTGTTTCTTTTTGGTCCTCCACCTCCTCTAGAGGCCTTTTTGGGACTTCCGTGGGAGTTTTCACTCCTACAGAGTCTTGGCTGCTCCTCGAGCAGGGTTCCATCAGCATTCTAACTGCTTGTTGGAATTCCTTCATAAAAAGGAAAGATTTAATTAGCATGAAAAGACATATATCCAGCAAACATCCACATGCTAACATCACTATAAAGATATAAAATTATGTAGGAATCAACACAAATAAAAGGATATGTTTTAGGCTCATAGGCCTTGGAAGGTGATGGGCAGCTGGACCAGTGTGAGTTCAGACAGCTTCCGGCTGGATCTGCATGCCATCTTTTTTTGCTTCCTTTTCACGGGTAGCTCCCTTTGCAGCGTCCATCTTATGTGTTGGAGGTTCCCTTCACCACAACAGAGGGCTATGTTGCTTTTCCAATGACCGGTGACGGTGGATCAAGGATGAATAGTAACGTCCACAGTTGTGACTCCTTAGATCTCGAGGGATCTGGTTTGGTTCTCGTTGGGTGAGCCTCGAATCTGGTTGGATCTTGCTTCCATCACCTCGATCTAGTTGGGTCAGCATAGATCTAACCAGATTTGGGTAGATGTAACTCAGATCTAGCCAGATCTACGTAGATCTGGTCTGGGTCTCACTGGAATAAGCTTCTCCCTCCCTCTTTAGTGGCAAGCACAGTTAGGTGTGGTGGTTGCAGCCTGATTCAACCCTGTTTCCACGATTTCCGGCCACTGTTTGACTGCTGACAACTAGATCTGGTCTTGATTTGTCGTTCTCCTCCCCTCCATGTTAGATCTTGTTGGATCTATCTCGGATCTTGATGAATTTGGCCTGGACCTTGACGGATCCAGCGTTCCCAGAGGTCAGTTTGCTCATCTTTGGTTGAGAACTTGATGGATATGGATGGAATGATCTTTTGATGGATCATTAAGCTTAGCTTTTTGTTTGATTCCCACAGACGGCGCCACTTGATATGACCAAGAAATTTGTATACTTGGAAATCAACAAAAAAGCTTAGAATAGATAAAAGATTGGATTTTTATTAAGGAAGCTCTTAGGGTTACATGAGGGAGGAGGAGAGTACAAAGGAGAAGAAAAGTAATTTTTATGTCTAGGTTACAATGAATCGCCTTCTAAGTCCCCTTTTCTGTTTGCCCCTGTCTATTCTATATATAATATGTGAATATGATGCCCTAAATCGAATGGCTACCCTTTATCCTCATCTACTTGATCCAATGGTGCTGGTTAACTCAGGGTTCCCACGTTCGTACCCACGTGGACAGCTGTAGGGTTCCGTACTTGTACCCTCGTGGACAACTGTCAAGTGCCAGGTGTTCTTCTAGATTATTCCATATTTCGGGCTGGACTCTGTTACATTCCCTTTGGGCTTACTCTTCTAGGGGGCCCTTCCTCATAGATTGGGCTAGGGTATATCAAGAA
Organism: Turnera subulata; assembly: GCA_028386065.3. Classification (NCBI taxonomy): domain Eukaryota; kingdom Viridiplantae; phylum Streptophyta; class Magnoliopsida; order Malpighiales; family Passifloraceae; genus Turnera; species Turnera subulata. The sequence continues at coordinate 88,584 of JAKUCV010001073.1, read as the reverse complement.
CTTGAAGGTTTGTGTGTAACCTTTTACAACTACTCTAAATGCAAACTTAGTGTATCATGATATCGATACAATCAATCAGAGTTTATCAATAAATTGTAGCTCAACGGGTATTGGTGATGTCTTTTGGACAAAAAGCCTCGAATATTTTTCCTATTTGTCGCAAACTATAGTAGTAGCTAATTAGGGTGCTTTGTAAACATCACACGGGAATGTTGGGCCAATTTAATTTATCCCAAAATGCATGGTATGATTGGTATCAATAATTTTAGAGAGGCCTTACGACCAAGGCTGTTAAAAATGCGTTTTGACTCTTACGTTTTTACGATTTTGTATATGAATATTGAGTCAAACCGTGATAAAATCAAGATTTGGATAAAATCAGATAAAATCATGAGTTGAACCAACAAAATCGGTAAAATCTTACGTTTTTACCGTTTTTATACGAGTTTACTAAATGAGTTTAATAAAGCTTTTAAAAAAAGAAAATTAAAAAATCCAAGCAAGCGACACAAAATAAAGTCTGTTTTTCTTTTTGTTGCAATAAAGTCGGTAGATGTGCTTAAAAAAGCAAGTTATAAACCCGAAAACCATAACAAAAAGTTTTTTCAACATTAACTTCTTTTACTCCTACTCTTCCCTTGTACAATATGACAACTCAAGATTTTTTTCGACAAGAGATAAGTTTTTTTTTTCCCGATAATCTACTGCAATCAGTGGTGCAATTTTTTTTTTATGATTTGTTTGTTGATTTTTTTAGTGCAATGGCTAGTTAAACTTTAATTATAATTATAATTATAATGTTGAGTAATCTAAGTTGAATTAAATTTATAACATAAATTTTTAGACTAAATATTATAATTGAGTTATTATATATTTAATGAATAAAGATAATTAAATTTGATAGACTCTTACGATTTTACGATACGTTTTTTATCGGGCTTTTCCGAGTCAAGGTGAAAACTCGATTTTAACAGCCTTGCTTACGACTAAGCTAGAAGAGCTGTGATTTTGTGTTACCATGTAGTTCCCAGTTACGGGTATGAATCTCACTAGGAAGGTTTACAATAGACCAAGCATCATGGCTGCCTATGCTGTATTTATTTTCTTGTCAATAACTTTAGATATAAATTTTAGGTATTATAAAGTCTTGTAATTTATTACCAAAAAAGGTGTTATAATTCATTAATTCAGTAATACCTCATTACAAAAATTTAGAGTATTATAGTAAAATACTAGCAGTAACTTGATTTTCAGTATTCAATTACTTCTTCGTTTAAAAAATTTTGGAACATGAACTACTAAATCTTTAAAATTATTTTTAAATTAGATTTAATACTTTCAATTTGCAAAATGAAGGAATTTTTTTTTCAAACGCCATAATAATATTTATTTTCCCCACTGCTGCCGGATTACTACTTTTTGGTTTGTATTTTTGTCTCCTTACGTACAAGTCATGGAAATTTTTGTTGGTCAAAAAATTAATGAAGGTACTTGTTTGGGACAGTAGAGCAAAAGCAAAATATTTCAGTTGCCCACTAACTAGGTTATAGCGGGCCCATGAATGATCTTCGAGCTTAGTGGTTTTCTATTTTCTCATGTCGATAAAAAAGAAAGAAATAAAAATTTTGACTATGCTTTAAGGTAGCAATTAATTCTAGTCTTGAGGAATTGTTGATTCCTGAATCCATCAATATCTGAAAGAGATATTGGCATATACAGGCAGACGAACGTCATCTGGATTGATCAGATCTAATTAAGCTACTTAATAATAAATTAGTCATGTGAAGCGTTTCCTTCCCTATGTCTTGTTTGTCACGGGCATGCTATTCGTTTCAAGATTAATTTGAATAAGATCCTAATAACAACATGACTTTGCATTGGTTTCTCCTCTGAACTGGGTTTTACTCCAAGTTGTTTGCTTTGTCCTGTGATCATAGGGTTACGCCTATTTTACTATTGTATTGCTTTAAATAGGTTTTACGCATCATAACCGAAATCTTGAGATGGATGGTTCATGGTTGTATTATTATTTCATAATCTCTTGGTTGTAGGGATTTAATTAATGGCTGTATGGTCCTGTTTTTACGCTAATTAAACCCAGTATTGAGGCCCTTCCCATGGCCATGGGCTCCTGATGTAATTGTCTTGAGTTATGAATATTCATAAAGAAACTCGATTAGCAGCGAAAAAAAAATTAATGGCTATAAAACTTTAAAGACTAAAAGCCCCCACATAGATTCGAAGATGAGCAATATTTGTGAAAGAAAGGATTTGGGAAAGGAAAGAGGGCGGCAACAAGACAAAGGCCATGGGGGGTTGTGAGGCCTGTGTTGAACGGAGCAGAGTGATTTACGGTGTAACCGCAAGTTGTTGCTTTAGGGACAAGACACGATGTCTCGCTGTCTCTATTCCCTCTATTCTACTGCTGTAGCTGAGCTTTAGTTCTTTCTCTACATTATTTTATTGGTATTGTTATTTCATGTCACTAAACCACTTTAGATGATTGTTAAAATTCTTAGCTTTTTTCTTTCTCTCTTTCTGTTCAAATTCTTAGTTTTTTTCTTCCTCTCTTTGTTTTACATGTGTGCAGGCCTTGATTTTAATAATTTAAAATGTATAATTATTAATAAATAGATATTATTGCACTCCTAATATCTATTTAGCTCCAAAAGCATAGTTATCAGAACTCGCTTGAACACCGACCCTGAAAAGGAAGCGAATTATGGCTCAACAGTCGCACCAAATTCGAATCGGAGGTTCAACGTAATTGGACCGGGGTAATAATTATTTAATAATTAATAATTAATAATATATATTAATATTTAACTATAATTATAACACAAAAGAATATAGTTTTAAAATAGAAAATTTTCCTACAACAATACTATTTCTGTAAGAAAATAGGAAAAAAATAAAAAAAAACTTACTACTTTTGTGATTTTAAAATGACTCAACTAGGTCATTTGAAACACCCCGACTACTAATTACCCAACACACAGTAATTACCGAACAACAGTGCCGACACGTGGCACAAACAACATATACAACAGGAAATCCGACCCAATGGCCCAACGATAATATCAATCACCCGACCTCGGGTACAATAACAATAATAGCACAGCGGAAGCAATTTTTAATAATCACAGCAAAAGCATGAATCGACCCTATGCAAAACTATGGATCCAGATCCGTCGGAGGAGATGCCGCAGCCTGCCATGATGCATACCTGTACAAGGAACAACGTAGCCTGCCGATGGGGCAGGTGAGGGGTGAGATTCTCCATAATCTCACCGACACATAACCCATGATGAACGACATAGCATGTTTAACAGTCAAGAGCACATCAATATGGCATACGAGTAGTGACCAGAACACTGTACAAATGCAGTCATAAAGAGCAATGCGGACTATGCAAATGTCCACCCCATCGACTATGCAATGCACAGACCACCCAACACCTCACAGACTGTACAATACTCTAGTGTCCGTCCAGGACACCTCAACATAACTACATATTGGGTAACCGTCCCAGTCTATACAACTCATACTCTAGTCCTGTCAGACTATACTCAACAGAGGTTCCTCATCGTGTGATAACATACCGTTACTGTGCTTGCCGATCATCTAACCCGGTACCAAAACAATCTCAAATCACGTGAGCCTCGCTCACCGGATAGCCGGCAACCTGCACCGGCCTTACCCAGTCAACATCTCAAATCGGCCCTCGGTAGATTCACAACACAGCAACAGCAACAGCAGCTACCACAGCAACTCGTAACCACAACAACAATCCTCATTAAGTTTAAACATAACCTTAGAAATAACGACCATCCAACCGTCGACCACAACCGACAACCAACATATCTCAATATCCGATCAAAACCGACAAATGATACTCATCTGACAATTATCAAAAGAAACTGACAATAAACAAAGGGCAACTGGCAACCGATGCCAACAACAATAGACTACTCACGACCAACGACAACAAACAACACCCGCAAACCGGAAACCTATGCCGACCACGGTCAACCGACTATACTGACAACCTCCCAGGGTATGATCATGAGACAACATGCATATGAACATATCACATCATAGCCGAACAAAGCAAAAACACATCTTAATCAAAACTGAGCCAAGGCCAAAAGAATATTTATTATTATTACCAATTTTATCTTCCGGGCCCTGTCACTGGACAAGCTAGGGGTCAGACCTGGATATCAACTTATTTCGGGTGCCAGACCAAAACCAAGAGAACCTAGGGATCGACATCCCAAAATAGTAACCCAGGGATAGACATCCCAAAAGAGAACCCAGGGATAGACATCCCAAATATAATCACGGGATAGACATCCCAAGCATAGACATGCTTATCACAAGTAACCCAGGTCACGGCCACCACAAAACAGTCTTTACCCATCGAGTCGTACCACTACTTTCCAAGTGACATTAAAGTCGTCAACACAATTTTCAATTATCCAATTTCCATTTCCAATATCCATTATCAATTTTCCATGGTCAATACCCCAACAACAATCTCAACACAATATCCACAGAATCAATATCACAGTCCAGCAATCTCAACAGCAATAATCACGGCAGTCAAATATCCAACAGTGAATATCTCAGCAGTTCAATCAAACAACAAGCACACAAAGTATTGCGGCACATATCAAAGGTAATCCACTCTCACAACAAATATCGGCAAATAGCAAAAAGTTATCAACAACAATAACCATAAGTTGCAATGGAACCTATGTAGTTCCAAGACCAACCATCCCGGCTATCACGGGTGGAATGACGTATATGCAACCTCACCTGATACTCCTCGGAAGTTGGTATCCGGTTAAGCCTTGATATTCCTATAATATAACAACAGTAATCACTTATTATGCACAAACAAGATGATTATGCATGATGCCGGTTAAGAGTTATTAGACGGCTTATCAGTTCATTTTATTATTTCCATAGTTCTCTTATTCATTTCTGTGGAGGTTACTAATAATTTATTTTTCCATCTGGTATACCAATCATATCCAACATAAATCAAAAACCAAAACCGAGCGTCCAAGCCGATATCCCGGCCCTTAGACCGCTTATGACAATAAGGCATATATACGTGCACTTATACGTACTGTATATTTAAGATAATATATTTGTAAATAAATCAAGTTACGACCCGTTAAATACCCACAGTCCATATGACGTAAATAATATTTCTTAAGCATAATTATTCATAAAAAAAAATTTATTTGTAATTAATTGAAGTTATGACCCATATATACATATATATTAACTAGTAGAAGTAACCGTTGTAAACGATATATACATTTAGTAAATATATACATTTAGTAAATCTTATATAATCGTGAGTACTTATATACATAAAACTATAATCATTAATTAAATAAAAAAATATAGTCTAGCAATATCTATGCCGGTGAAAATAGCTACAGTACGTTATACGATATATATGTATATACTTGTATAAGATTAAAATCAATAATTTAATTAAGATACGGGTCTAATATTATATGTCTAGGCCTTTTATAATTCAATTAAAAAATAGTTAAGGAAATTTAGAAACTAAACTCGGTAGGCCTTCACGAACGTTTAGCCCAACGGAGGATAAATATAATATCAACATAATTCGAAAATTAAATAGGAGGCATAATTAAAATAAATAAACAACATGAGCCTTTTATTAATTAGCCCAATATAAATTAAATAACCGAAAGTTAATTACAATGGGCCTTGTACGAGCCCAGGTAAAACGTAAAATTTAAACGAGGAACTAAATACCATGGGCCTTTTAGTAGCCCAACTAAAATTAAATAAGAGTAGGAAATAAATAAATGAAAACATAAATTTAATAATAAAAGCACAAATTAACTAGAAGTATAACAAAATAAATAAGGCATAAAATAAAAACTATAAGTTAATTAAATTAGGTTAATCAAATTGAGTTAATCAATTTTAATTAGTGTCGTTGTAATGTCCGGGTCCGTTTTGTCGTTCGGGTTCGTTAATATGATGCAAAAGGTCCAAAGCTCGGGTTTTACCCAACAGGTCCGTTCCCGGGTTCGCCGGAAAATTCCCGAGACTGCCGGAAACACGCCGGATTCCGGCAACACTGTTCACGGTGGTAGCTTCCCCCTCTGCTACTGTTTGTATTCCGTCAACACTCCCAACCCACCACACAAAACCATCGTCGTACCAATCAACAACACCATCACCATGCCCACAGCCACCCACCGGTGACCGGAGCACCACCACACAACGGCATCCCCGAGGCCCAGTATCACCACCCACGTTCACAGCAGCATCAGCAGAGCCATGCCTACACACACACTCCTACTTCCTATCTCGACAAACCCTGAACACAACCCACACATCCAAGCAAATTAATCAACACGAAATCAAGACCCGATTAGTTAGGATTCGGGTCAAGGAAACGGAAAAAGAAAAGGAAAGAGAAGAAAGGTAGAGGTGATCGTCGAACCTCACCTTTACAGCCACACGGTGGCGACGACGAGCGGCGGATCGGGAAGAGGCTGAGGAGATCGGGTGGCGTGTACACGAGGAGGGGAGCGGTGTCGGGCTGACCTTGGAATGGTGGCGGCGGCGCTCCTCTGCTCGGTGGGTCGAGCTTAGTCCCCTGGTGGTGTCGAGCTTGTCCCGGCGGCCGTGCCGTCGTCTGTGTGCTCTGCAGCGGCTGTGAGCGAGGCGGAGATCGGAGGCAGAGGCGGCGGTGCCTTGCTACAGGGAGGACGGCGCGGCGAAGGAGGAACGATGAGGAGGCGGTTTGGGAAGGTGGAGGCAGAGGTGGCGAGCTGGGGGTTCACAGTGGCGGTGGTCTCGGGGAAGAAGGAAGAGGAGGGATGAGAAAGGAGAGGGGAAGGGTCGCGGCTTGGCAGAGACGGCTCAAGAAAGGGAAGGAAGGTGAGAGGGAGAGGATTCACAGAGGAGTGAGGAAGCGGGTGAAGAAGAGGAGAAGATAAGGAGGGAGAGAAAAGGAAAAAAAACAAAGAGAATGAAAGGAGGGTAGGGGCCGGTTCGTCACGGGTACAAGGTGTGGGCGGCTGGAAGGAAAAGAAAAAGAGGAGAAAGGAAGAGAGAAGAAAAGAGGAAAAGCAAGAAAAGAAAGGAGAAGAGAAAGGAGAGTGGCCACGTGGCAAGCCACGATTGGCCGGTCCGGATTTCCGTCTCGAATCCGACAATACAACTTGGGCTCGAAAAATCCAATTAATTCTCCTGAGCGTTGTTCAAGTCCCGGTTTTGAAAACTGAGGCTCGGTAAGCCTTGGAGGAGGCTTGGAAGTCCCAAGTAACCCTCGGAAAATAGTTCCGAGGCTCGGTTATCGAAAGAAACTCCAGAATGTCGCGTCTCCTTAGTGATCGAAACGGAGCTCGGTTATTCCCGGAAAAACTCTCGGAAAAGCTCGGTGCGATAGAATCCTCGAATTACGGCATTTAAAATTATAATTAGTAAATATTATTTTTTGCAACACAAGTATTCCGTCCAAGATAATAATGAAAGTATTATTATCACTGTTGGTTTGGAAAATAATAATGGTAGAAATAATATTAATCAGCTATGGAATGGTAAAAATGATAAAAAATTTATATCGGGAATTAACTCCGGTTGGTAAAATTTTCGATCAACCGCGATAAAATTTATTTACCACAGTAAAAGTTAAATCAACTTGGTAAAAATCAAGGAAAATTTACCCGGGTCGTTACAGTCTACCCACCTTAAGAAGAATTTCGTCCCCAAAATTCCCGCTTATTCAAAAACCATTTTACCAAAAACATGTCATTTTTCAAAACTTATCTTTCAAAAACTTGTTAGATTTTCATAAACTCATTAGCAAAACTTCGGAGTAACCAAGCAAGAATACTGTTAAGCACCGAAACACATACAGTTAGGCGTTCAAAATGTATTCAAAAGAGAGAATACTCACATGTGAATGTTCTGCAGCAGGCTGGCATCCCTCGACTGGATCCATAATGCACTAGCTATATGAATGTGCATGCAATCATGTTAATCATGTGGAGCGAGCTATGCACAGCAAGATAGCACAACAAACACCCAAGGACCTACCGCAAACACCCAATGACCTACCGCCCGCTCCGCTACCAAAATGAAACACCCCGACTACTATTTACCCAATTCACAGTAATTATCGAACAACAGTGCCGACACGTGGCACAAACAACATATACAACAGAAAATCCGGCCCAATGGCCCAACAATAATATCAATCACCTGACCTCGGGTACAATAACAATAATAGCACAGCGGAAGCAATTTTTAATAATCACAGCAAAAGCATGAATCGACCCCATGCAAAACTATGGATTCAGATCCTTTGGAGGAGAAGCCGCAGCCTGCCATGATGCATACCTGTAGAAGGAACAACGTAGCCTGCCGATGGAGCAGGTGAGGGGTGAGATTCTCCATAATTTCACCGACACATAACCCATGATGAACAACATAGCTTGTTTAACAGTCAAGAGCACATCAATACGGCATATGAGTAGTGAACAGAACACTGTACAAATACAGTCATAAAGAGCAATGCGGACTATGCAAATGTCCACCCCATCGACTATGCAATGCACCGACCACTCAACACCTCACAAACTGTACAATACTCTAGTGCCCGTCCAGGAAGCCTCAACTCAACTACATATTGGGTAACCGTCCCAGTCTATACAACTCATACTCTAGTCTTGTCAGACTATACTCAACAGAGGTTCCTCATCGTGTGATAACATACCGTTACTGTGCTTGCCGATCATCCAACCTGGTACCAAAACAATCTCAAAATCACGTGAACCTCGCTCACCGGGTAGCCGGCAACCTGCACGGACCATACCCAATCAACATCTCAAACCGGTCCCTGGGTAGATTCACAACACAGCAACAGCAACAACAGCTACCACAGCAACTCGTAACCACAACAACAATCCTCATTAAGTTTAAACATAACCTTAGAAATAACGACCATCCAACCGTCGACCACAGTCGACAACCAACATATCTCAATATCCGATCAAAACCGACAAAGGATACTCATCCGACAATTATCAAAAGAAACCGACAATAAACAAAGGACAACTGGCAACCGATGCCAACAACAATAGACTACTCACGACCAACGACAACAAACAACACCCGCAAACCGGCAACCTATGCCGACCACGGTCAACCAACTATACTGACAACCTCCCAGGGTATGATCATGAGACAACATGCATATGAACATATCACATCACAGCCTAACAAAGCAAAAACACATCTTAATCAAAACTGAGCCAAGGCCAAAAGAATATTTATTATTATTACCAATTTTATCTTCCGGGCCCTGTCACTGGACAAGCTAGGGGTCAGACCTGGATATCAACTTATTTCGGGTGCCAGACCAAAACCAAGAGAACCTAGGGATCGACATCCCAAAATAGTAACCCAGGGATAGACATCCCAATAGAGAACCCAGGGATAGACATCCCAAATATAATCACGGGATAGACATCCCAAGCATAGACATGCTTATCACAAGTAACCCAGGTCACGGCCACCACAAAACAGTCTTTACCCATCGAGTCGTACCACTACTTTCCAAGTGACATTAAAGTCGTCAACACAATTTCCAACTATCCAATTTCCATTTCCAATATCCATTATCAATTTTCCATGGTCAATACCCCAACAACAATCTCAACACAATATCCACAGAATCAATATCACAGTCCAGCAATCTCAACAGCAATAATCACGGCAGTCAAATATCCAACAGTGAATATCTCAGCAGTTCAATCAAACAACAAGCACACAAAGTATTGCAGCACATATCAAAGGAAATCTACTCTCACAACAAATATCGGCAAATATCACAAAGTTATCAACAACAATAACCATAAGATGCAATGGAACCTATGTAGTTCCAAGACCAACCATCCCGGCTATCACGGGTGGAATGACGTATATGCAACCTCACCTGATACTCCTCGGAAGCTGGTATCTGGTTAAGCCTTGATATTCCTATAATATAACAACAGTAATCACTTATTATGCACAAACAAGATGATTATGCATGATGCCGATTAAGAGTTATTAGACGGCTTATCAGTTCATTTTATTATTTCCATAGTTCTCTTATTCATTTCTGTGGAGGTTACTAATAATTTATTTTTCCATCTGGTATACCAATCATATCCAACATAAATCAAAAACCGAAACCGAGCGTCCAAGCCGATATCCCGGCCCTTAGGCCGCTTATGACAATAAGGCATATATACGTGCACTTATACGTACTGTATATTTAAGATAATATATTTGTAAATAAATCAAGTTACGACCCGTTAAATACCCACAGTCCATATGACGTAAATAATATTTCTTAAGCATAATTATTCATAAAAAGAATTCTATTTGTAATTAATTGAAGTTATGACCCATATATACATGTATATTAATTAGTAGAAATAACCGTTGTAAACGATATATACATTTAGTAAATCTTATATAATCGTGAGTACTTATATACATAAAACTATAATCATTAATTGAATAAAAAAATATAGTCTAGCAATATCTATACCGGTAAAAATAACTACAGTACGTTATACGATATATATGTATATACTTGTATAAGATTAAAATCAATAATTTAATTAAGTTACGGGTCTAATATTATTTTAGCCTATGCTTACGCGAATAAATACAATAGAAATATATATATATATATATATAAATATATATATATATATATATATATGTATAGGCCTTTTATAATTCAATTAAAACATAGTTAAGGAAATTTAAAAATTAAACTCGGTAGGCCTTCACGAACGTTTAGCCCAACGGAGGATAAATCTAATATCAACATAATTCGAAAATTAAATAGGAGGCATAATTAAAATAAATAAACAACATGGGCTTTTTATTAATTAGCCCAATATAAACTAAATAACCAAAAGTTAAATACAATGGGCCTTGTACGAGCCCAGATAAACGTAAAATTTAAACGAGGAACTAAATAAAATTGGCCTTTTAGTAGCCCAATTAAAATTAAATAAGAGCAGGGTCGTTACATCATTGGTTCAACTTGGTAAAAATCAAGGAAAATTTACCCGGGTCGTTACATCATCGGTTCAACTTGGTCAATAAAAAACTAGCTGGGTCAGCTAATTTTAGTAATAGTATTTTAATTTACTATATAAAATTTATGATAATTTTTACATACGTCCTCTTAGTAGTAATTTTAATCGTTAAAAATTTATATTATTTAATTTTTATCCTTTAAAGTTTCATTAATTACCAATTGATTTTTTTAAAAAATAATTTTTAGAATTTAGAGTAATTTTATTAAAATAAAAGTATGCTATTTTATTAAAAAATATTACTTTCAATAGTTTAAAATATATTAATTTCTACCATTTCCTTTTAATTTTTTTAAAAATGTATAAATTTAGAAAATATAAGTTAATTATATATCATTTTTTTTCAACTGGAAATGATAATACTTCATGAGGATTTATTGGGAAATGTCATGCTTCCTTCCAGTCAACAAAATTGCATAGTGTATATCATTGTTGTCAAACCGGGACCCGACAGGCCGGTTGAACCCAGGTAACTGTGACCCGGAGATAATTTTGGGGTTTTTATCCCTCCGGGTTGCAATCTTAAAAAACTGGCCGGGTCATGACGGGTTCTCCGGGTTTCCCAAGTTTATTGACCTATTTCTGGTTTTCTCTGAATTAAAAGTCAAAAATTTCAAAATTTTCCTTGGTCATACCATAATTAGACCTTTAGTTGGACCTTTGTTAAGAAAATTATATACTTATTATTAATTTTTAATACCGATCTGATTCGGTTGAACCATTGTTAACCTCTAAACTTACGACCAGGCCACTGAAACGGGTCAATGGCCGGGCCGGGTTTTATAACCTTGATTTATATCAAAAAATGCTAAGAGGTCAAAGAGGCAAGATGCCTAGTAGATTACAATAAAGTGACAAAATGTAGTCATGCTGGTCTTACGTTTAACTTTTTAAATATAATTTCTGACTTTTTATCACGGCTCAACCAATTTAATTATTGTTTAATCATGGCTCACTTTAAGAATCTTGCAATTTGTCTCGTTTAATAAGAAATAGGCCTACAGTAAGACCAAACTGGGTCAATAACTTATTTTCCATTAACAAATTCAGAAGGGCCAATATTATTAATATTACCACATTATACATCGATCGATAAAGTTATATAAAATTATTGTATGTCAGCAAAGTGCTTGTCCACGAGGAAGTGTGGAAATAAGTCTTTTTATTATTTTTTTTTGTTGCCAGTCATTAACAACTAAGTCCGACCAGCTCAACTTCCACCAACCAACCTAAACTCCACTGTAGCTAGGCTAAAGTACGTTTTTTTTTTTTCGAAACCAGGAAGTATATTAATCAAATATACGTGAGCTTAATACATGATTAGAAGTCGTTAGCTCAATTCGACTTCTATCTTATACAAGAAAAAATGATGGACCAAACGGAACGATACATGACGATATATCAAAATCCCAAATCATACAAAATACTGGAAACATTCCAAGAATCGGGCTGAGGTGAATCTGATACGGGTAAAATACAAGCTCGAGGGAGTAGATCGGTCAGTGAGGTTGGGGAGGCACCGTCCGCCAATCCACATCCATCTTGGAGCTGGACGCACCAGGAGAGAAAATCATGCTGTGGCACTCTTCTCCCAGAACCACAGCTGTGTGATTCTAGGGTTTATGAGGTCGAGGGTTGGTTTGGTTGAAATTGGAGGAGACGAGTGGGTAAATGGTTGAGATAGGAGCTGTAGGTGGGAGAGGTCCAGTGGGAGGCCGGGAAAGATCAGGGGTAGGCTGGGGGGGTTGGGCATTGGATACATCTCGAAGGGTTTGTCTTTTGGAATTATCCTTTGTGAGCTTGGAAATTTTCACAGGTTGAGATTTCTTCGTGGATTGCTTCTGGATACGGTTGTGAAGTTTGCTTTTGGATTTCTTAATGGACCCCTCCCCGAGAATGTCTAGAAGAGAAGGTAAGGTAGGGGGTTGGTCGGGAGAGGGTTGGCTGTCAATGGGGTGTAGTGGTATTGGGGGAGGATCCGGAACAGAAGACACCACTGGTAGGACATTAGGTAAGGTTGGTGTAGCTAGGGGGGGTTCATTAGTGCTGGGGGGATAGCCGGTGTTTGGACATCAGGCCGAGCATTACTCAGCAGGTGAAATCGGTTGGGTGGATAGACAGGGTTGCGGGACAATGTAGGAACCTGATTACTCGGGATTTGGCATCGGGGTGGACGTCTCGAGAATTTAGGCGCATTCATCCATTCACCCCGTCCGTCCCCGGACATGGCAACCGGCCGCTCAGACGCCATCAAACCTGTAGTTGATGGCGCTATTATCTCGTTTTGTGAATGCGGAGCATCCGGGCAACCTAACACATTATGATCAAGTTTCCCACACATATAACATATATCGGGCAAGCCTTCGTAGCTTACCTTTAAGGGTTCACCTTCCAAGTGAACTGTCCCTGGCAATGGCTTTGTTAAATCGAGGCATACAGCTATTCTAGCGAATTTTGCTCTACTAGGATTAGAGGAGTTACCGTCAAGTCTGATTGTCCTGCCCACCATGTTGCCCAGTTGACGGAGAATCCTAGAGTGGTAGCGGTTGGTGGGAAAGTCGGGAAACTGGATCCACGTCACGTCCGAGTCAATCTTGCCGATGGATGCACGGAAATTAGGTGTCCAGGGTTGGACACTAAGCACACTGCGGTATATGAGCCATCGTCTGTCTGTCAAGGCATGAAGGTAATCCTTCTCTTCCCAGAACCGCACCACATAGGAGTTATTTTCCAGGTCTACGATTTTGAACGGTCCATTTGGTTTCCAAAGAGTCTGCAAATTAGTGTGCAGTGCTTTGAAACCAATAGGACGACCAAACAATTTGACTATTACATCATTTTCCCATGGCTTATCCAGGCGAGCTTTGAATGGATCGGATGGTTCTAGATTTGCCACTCCATTCGTATGAGAAACTATCAGGTCACCCTCCTCGAACTCGGCTTCGCCTTCTACTTCCCAAGGATCTGCTTGGTATAGGAGATTGGCCCTAGACAGAAGTGAGTCCCGATAAGAGGGGCGTTCGGCCTCCATGAGAACGTCGGTATCTGCATTCCCGGGTGTGTGCACGGCCAACGGGTGTGGTGGGGGTGTGCTGGTGGGTTCGAGGACAGACATATTAGCTGGATGAGGTGGTTTCATCACTAGTGCCGGTGGACCTCGGGCTTCAACGTGAACGGCAATTGTAGTGTTCTCGCCTACCCTCACAGTGGAGGCGGAGGATGGGCTGGATACCACCGGGGGAGAGGCTGCCAGCTCCCGCGTCGCCCGAGGAGGGGGCGATGGGTGGCATCGGTTGTCAGTGGTGGATGGAGCGGCTCCCCGGTCTCGTGAACGAGATCGGCGACGTTGGACTGGGCTGCCGTTGGATAGTTGGTGGCGGGTCTGGTCAGAGTCGTTGGCATCGGACTCCATGTCCTCCGGTGGCTCGCTCATGTCTGCGGCAACCGGAGCAGTGGCGGTAGACGGCGGCACGCGCACTGCAGTCGCGGCGCGTGGGGTATCTTGCGTCTTCAAGCTGGGCCTGGTGTTGAGGGGCCGATTCTTAGTGGGGGAGACCGGTAACAAGGCTTCACATGGGGTGAGATCGTTCTCTTCAGGCCATGCTTGGCCTTGCCGGGGAAACTCCAAGGTAGACCGGGAAGTGGTTCTCGTGTTGCTGCTCGTCGTCAAACTGGAGGTGCTGTTGGGAGGTCATCGAGGACTCGACGTGGTGGAAGGGACCGGTTGCACGGCTTCACAAGGGGGGAGATCGATCTCCTCAGGCCATGCTTGGCCGCGCCGGGAACGTGCCTGGCTTGATCGGGAAATTTTTTCTACTGTAGCACGTGTTTTCTACTGTAGTTGGTAGAGAGCGTTTTCTAAAGCTGGTATTTTCTTTTCACCATACGTTTTGTTTTTTTATGCTAATTGTGAGACTTTTATTCAGCCTGTAAGGACATGTACAAGTAATAGTAGTTGAAGTATTTATACAAGAAGAAGGAGGCATCGCTAAGCACTGCAACAGCAACAAGCTTTCAACATAATAGCGTATTGTTACTGGTTTGCTAACACTACAGTGCCTAAAGGTCTCTAAGGAGGCTCGGACTGCACCTGCACTGTAAGGGAAGTGGGGATGAACCGTCTTGAACCACCAGAAAGCTTGGGAAACCACCAAATCAAATAAGAACTCCTGGCGTAAAGGTCGCTGGGAGAACGCCACAGTGTTGCGAGCCAGCCAAAGAGACCTTAGCATTGCTAAACCCAAGAGGACCCAGGCTTGTTGCGAATGGCGTGTACCAAAGAGCTAAGGCCATTGACCAAACCAGTTTGCCATTGAATTCGGGGAGACCCAAGAAGTGCCCCACCATCGACATAAGGATTGCCAGAGAGGCCGAACTTGGATAAAAAAGCAAAAGATGGCCAATCTCCTCAATAGCATCTCCATAGAGTGGGCATAGGGTGTAACAGCCTGGGTAAAAATTTGGATTTTTACCGGGACTGTAAAAGTTTTTTTACAGTGATTTATCGAAAGAATTAATCTTGGGTAATTAATTCAAGGTAAATCGAGCGTCGTTTTTCGAAACCGAGGCTTTTCCCGCGCTCGATATTTTTCTGTGGATTTTTCGGGCCTAAGTCGGTATTTTTTGGGTTCCGAAATCTTCAGAAAATCACACCAGAAAATAATTAAGTGGGTGTATCAGTTATTTTCTGGTCCGGTCGGGACACGACTGCGTGATTGAGTCACGCAGCCGCATTTTTCATGTGAGGCTTGTGAAACCTTACCTGTGCCCGTGACCCTGCATTTTCCTTCTTTTCCCTGCAACAATATTTGCCTACACCATTTTCTTCTCTACCCAAAATCTTCCCTGCAAAAAAAACACAGACACATATACACAACACCACACCACTACCGGCCGACCACCACGCCTAGACCACCACTGCAATCCACTTACAAACTAGAAAGGAAAACAAAAAAAAAACAACTATACACCAAACACACAACACACCGCCGCCCTCCTCTTCTTCCACTTCTTCACCGCCACCAAATGCCACCACCGCGCCTGCAGCCCGAGCTCCACCCCCCTCACGTCACGCCGTCCGTTGCAGTTGGTCCAAGTCACGCTGTCGCCCCTTTGCGGTACAATGCCGCCGTTTGTTTTCCCCGTCACATCGCGCCACAACCATCCCACAGCCCTCCAGCCACCGTCCTTCGCCAACAGCTAGCGTCATCGTCTCCGTCCGTGCCGCCTTCTCCCCGACGCGCCTCGTCGCCGCTGCCTCGCCTCTCCCTGCTGCTACACCGCCGATGACCCCTGATGCCTCCTCGCACCGTCGACCACCTGCAGCCGCCAACATCTCGATGAGCACTCGCATCCCCGACGACGCTCCTCCCCACGCCGCTCGTATTCTCGCCGCCACCGAGGAGTCACCACCGAGCTACTGCGATCTGTTCCTGTCCTCTGCTCGCGCCACCGTCAGCAGCCGTGCCTGTTCTCGCCGCCACTGCCGAGGTGAGCAGCTGGAGATGACCCAACCGAGACCCGGTTACAATCCTGGGTCATGGGTGCTAGGCTGGGCTTGCGCCTTGGGCTTGCACCCTAGGCCTGAGTTTGTGCACCTGGGCTTGGACCTAGGTTTCTTTAAGTGGGTTGCTGATTTTACTTGGGTTGGACCTGGGCTGGGCATAGGCTCACTGTTCATGGCCCAGTCCAGAAATAAAAAAAATAACAAAAATAATAACAAAAATAAAATAAATATAAATATAAACAAGTAATTATAATTATTCTGGTATTTAATTTGAAAAAAATATATGTACACTTGTGAAAATTATGGTAAGCTTTAGTTATGGTTTTGAAAAAAAAAAATATAAATGTATATATATACTTTGATTCTTGGAAAATTAAAGATGAATATATTTTGTTTTGAAAAATTAGTATTATGTTTATTTAGAAAAAAGATATATACCTTGAATATATTTCTGGAGTATTCTATAAATATGTTTTTATTCTTGGAAAAAAATATATAGGTATATTTCTGAAAAATATATAATTATGTTGATTTATAATTGTTGGAAAAGTATTTTGTCTTTAGAAAATAAAAATATATATATAGTAAATTGTATTTATTTTCAGAGTAAGTTTTATGATTATATATTTTCGAGAAAATAACATATGTAGCACATGATTAATATATATTTTTGATAAATAATAATGTTTGGTAATTATATTATGGTAAGTAGTTTTATAAAAAAAATATTTTAGAAATATATATATACATATGTTATCTTTTCCAGAAAATTATGGTGATTATATTTTGGGAAAAGTATAATTAATTTATGAAAATACTTTGAAAAAGTTTTAATTAAAGTATGGTACCGAAATTATATTCGGATATACGTATGGTATAATATTTTCGGTAAAATTTGATAATAAAGGATATGAACCGGGATGGGTTATTTCGTAGTTTTGGCATCATAGCATACCGATTATGTGCATTTATGTGTATATATTGTTTTGTTGTATAGGTTCGGATATCGGGCAGTTTCCCGAGGAGTCGGCTTCGGACCGGTCATTGTCTCCGGAGTTGAGTAATCGGCCAAGGTGAGGATAGATTTCCTTCTATATGTGTTACTCGGTTGTTGTGTTTGATGGTTGTTGCACTGTTGTTTGTCACATTGTGTGATTGTTGTCGGGATGTTTATCCTAGTATCTTGATTGGTTTATGGATGTTTATCCTTGTGCATTGAGTTTTGGATATTTATTTTCGTGTCTTTGGCCATAAGAATAATGGATTAATTAATAATTTGTGATAAGGATGTCGATCCTCAGTTTGGATGGGATGTCTATCCCGTTATTTTGGTTAGGGATGTTGATCCCTTCATTTGGATCTGGATAATGATAATATAATTGTCACGTGGTAAGTAGTGGTACGACTCGATGGTTTAAGACTGTTTTGTGGTGGCCATGACCTGGGTTACTTGTAATAAGCATGTCTATGCTTGGGATGTCTATCCCGTGATTATTTTTGGGATGTCTTTCCCTGGGTTCGTATTTTTGGGATGTGGATTCCTAGGTTCTCTAGGATTTGGTCTGGCACCCGGAATATGTTGATAACCAGGTCTGACCCCTAGCTTATCCGTGACGGGGCCCGGAAAGATAAAATTGGAAAATTAGATTTTTTTTGAGTCTTTTTGGTCTTGGACCAGTTTTGGGTCTTGTCTTTTGGTTTGGCTGTTATGCTTGTTTTTGACCTTGAGTAATTTTAGTGTTGCATATTGATTGTCTATTCTTCGTCGGTGAGCACTTTGGACTCACCCCTCACCTGCGGGCTTTCATCCCGTAGGATGGATTATTTGTGGTACAGGTTTGGTGCATTCCAGACAGGCTGCGGCGTTATCCCTTGGACAGGGCTCGGATCCATAGTTTGCATCAGTGTCGCATACAGTGTCTTTGTGAGTTATTAAGTCTTCCGCTGTGCATTATATTGCTATTGTTGGGCCATTGGGTCGGTTATGATGTTATTGATGTTTTTATTTTGGGCTGTTGAGCCCGAGTTTCTGTTGTATACACTATATGTTGGGCTTTGTTTGGCTGGGTCGTTACAGTTCCGGCACATGTTTACTGTGTACGGTAAATGTGGGTCGGGGCGTTTCATTTTGGTAGCAGAGCAGACGTTAGGTCTTGTTGGGTAGTCCTTGTGTGTTTGTTGTTCTTGTTTGCATAGTTCGCTCTATTTGTTTATTATTTTATATCATTTAGTTAGTGCATTATGGATCCAGTCAAGGGACGACAGCTGTCGCAGAACATACACATAAGAGGTAATTGATGCCAAAAATAAGCGAAAATATAAATATTATTAATAATACTAATATTTTCATTACAAACATAAATATTACATTGATATTTTATAAAAAATTAATACTTTCATCGCCTTGGAACGACGTTGACCCTGAAGCTGTTGGGGTCATTGTTGATGTTGACCGTGATGCTGTCGCTCCACGAGAACCACATGCCGCCCCTGTTGTCCTGGCCAGGAAGCTCGAACCAGTTTGCTTGGGGGAACCGAAGTGGGATGAGACCGTGATCGTCTTCAGGCTGCCACTGGGTCTCCGTGAGAAGAAACATGTTGGGCTTGTACTGGTTCTTCAGGTCCCTCAGGGTACGCGAGAACTCTTGGGAACGCCTAGCGACTCCTCTATAGTTCCACACCAGTAGTCGGGCCTTTGCCCAAGTTGCGGGTAATCGAGTCATTCTGGGCATGCTCTGGGCAGTCATCGAGAGTTGGTAGTAGGTACCTTGCTCCAGGGAGTGGCAAGTGGACTCTAGGTTGAACTCCTGAAGTCTTTCAGAGATGAAAAACATGACGGAGTTGGCCGAGTCGTAGAAGGAGGTCCTCAGGGTTCCTTGGTCCTCCAGGAAGAACGTCTCTTCCATGGGAGTGACGAAGAATCTGGATGAGTAGAGTTCGTCAACGAAGACCAGATGGGGCATCCTGCCAAGCTCGTTCGGTAGTTCCTTTGGACGCTCGTTGATCATGCTGTAGGCCAGTCGGTTTCTTCTGCCTAGGTTGGCACCTTCGACAAAGAAGACGGATGATGGAGAAGGCATTCTGACTTGGCGATTTTGTGTTTTTTCTGAACGTGTTTTTGTGTTTATTTTTCAAAACGTGTTGCAAATTCTCTTTCAAATGCTTTTGATGATTTACACCTCACCGCTCCGTCTTTTATACTCTTATGGGGAGCGTGATTACTGTTTTCGATTTTCAAAATTTTGCTTTTTAAAAATTTTGCCGTTGCTTCATTTATTGCTTCGTTACTTTATACGTTTTTCGGGCTACAAATGCCTGTGTTTTTCAGCCCTTTTCCATCTCACAATTTTCTTTCGCCCTGGCTACCTTGTCTTTTCTTTTTATGGTTTTTCTATATTTTCCTGCATCTTTTATCACATGCATCCGTGACCATTGAGGCTAGACTGATGGGACCATACCTCGAGTAGAGCGCAAGTGCGACAGGCTTACACCTGTTCGGACATCATGGAGGGATACGAGACTTGACAGACGTTTTTGGCTCATGCGGAATTTGTGAACAAGTGGGTACATTTCTTTCGAGGGACACAGGACGTGCTCGTGATCATCGCCTTGCGAGTTAACGGACGTCTTTTTCACGAGGGAAACCGACGTCACCGTTAGTTGCGCGTGTTACGTTTGTCAGGATCGAGGATGTTTACGACCGATCTAGAGCGCCGAGTATGAAAACATGTTTTGTTTTAACTTCTTTATGTTTTGGTTTTGTTAAACGAGTTTTGTTTTTAATCTCTTTATGTTTGATTTTATATTCTTATTATTGATTTTTGTTCTGTTTTGAGATGTTTTTGTCTTTCTGTTAGCATAAGTTTTCACAATTTAACAAGAGTTTTTTATTTAAAAAAAAGCTTATTTTATTTAATTCATAACGGTTTTACAATAGGAGAAGAAGTACTCTGTGGAGCTACTTGCTTCTCAAGGTCTTTTACAAGCTTTTGGATGTTTTTCACGTGAGGGAAGAGTTCCGCGCACGCCAGTTCTATCTGCATCACCGCCAAACTGACCTTCTTCAGTGAGATGTTTAGCTGCGTCAGAGTCTGCTGCGGAGTGCTGCTTTCAGCCGTTGCTTTGCCCTTCCGATCCTCGGCTCCTTTGCCAGCACGCTTCTTTCGCCGTCTGCTGGAGACGACCATGTGCTCTTTCAAACTGACGATGTTCGTCTTGAAGCGTTTCTTTGGAGGTTCTTCATCGGAAAGTAGTGCCGCCGATATAGCTGTTGTTCTCGGAGTCTGAGGTAGTTCGAGATCGGAATGGAGAGTCCATGGCTGTGTGTAAGTTTGCCAGTCATGAGGTTCGGTTTATATAAGCGGAGGAGATGTCGCTTAAGGGCAAAAGCGGTATCTCGCGATGAGTTTGGACACCTGGTAGAGAATACCAGAAGCTTATCGTGGTAGGACCCACGAATAAGACGACGGAATTTCGAGGAAGAAATTTTTTTAAGGTGGGTAGACAGTAACAGCCCAGGTAAAAACTTTTTTACCTGGACTATAAAAGTCTTTTTACAGTGATTTACCGATTGAATTAATCTTGGGTAATTAATTCAAGGTAAATCGAGCGTCGTTTTTCGAAACCGAGGCTTTTCCCGCGCTCGATATTTTTCGGGCCTAAGTCGGTATTTTTCGGGTTCCGGAATCTTCGGAAAATCACACCGGAAAATAATTAAGTGGGTGTATCAGTTATTTTTTGGTCCGTTCGGGACACGAATGCGTGATTGAGTCACGCAGCCGCCTTTTTCCTGTGAGGCTTCTGAAACCTTACCTGTGCCCGTGACCCTGCCTTTTCCTTCTTTTCCCTGCAACAATTTTTGCCTACACCATTTTTTTCTCTACCCAAAATCTTCCCTGCAAAAAAAAACATAAACATATATACACAACACCACACCACTGCCGGCCGACCACCACGCGTAGACCACCACTGCAATCCACTTACAAACTAGAAAGGAAAACAAAAAAAAAACAACAACTATACACCAAACACACAACACACCGCCGCCCTCCTCTTCTTCCACTTCTTCGCCGCCACCAAGTGCCACCACCGCGCCTGCTGCCCGAGCTCCACCCCCTTCACGTCACGCCGTCCGTTGCAGTTGGTCCAAGTCACGCTGTCGCCCCTTCGCGGTACAGCGCCACCGTTCGTTTTCCCCGTCACATCGCGCCACAACCATCCCACAGCCCGCCAGCCACCGTCCTTCGCCAACAGCCAGCGTAATCGTCTCCGTCCGTGCCGCCTTCTCCCCGACGCGCCTCGTCGCCGCTGCCTCGCCTCTCCTTGCTGCTACACCGCCGATGACCCCTGACGCCTCCTCGCACCGTCGACCACCTGCAGCCGCCAACATCTCGACGAGCACTCGCATCCCCAACGACGCTCCTCCCCACGCCGCTCGCATTCTCGCCGCCACCGAGCTACCGCGATCTGTTCCTCTCCTCTGCTCGCGCCACCTTCAGCAGCCGTGCCTGTTCTCGCCGCCACTACCGAGGTGAGCAGTTGGAGATGACCCAACCGAGACCCGGTTACAATCCTGGGTCATGGGTGCTAGGCTGGGCTTGCGCCTTGGGCTTGCACCCTAGGCCTGAGTTTGTGCACCTGGGCTTGGACCTGGGTTTCTTTAAATGGGCTGCTAATTTTACTTGGGTTGGACCTGGGCTGGGCATGGGCTCACTGTTCATGGCCCAGTCCAGAAATAAAAAAATATAAAAATAAATATAAAAATAAAATAAATATAAATATAAACAAGTAATTATAATTATTGTGGTATTTAATTTGAAAAAAATATATGTACACTTGAGAAAATTATGGTAAGCTTTAGTTATGGTTTTGGAAAAAAAATAAACATATATATACTTTGGCTCTTGGAAAATTAAAAATGAATATATTTTGTTTTGAAAAATTAGTATTATGTTTATTTAGAAAAAAGATATATACCATGAAGAGGCATAACACTGGTAAGTCACAGGCATAACAGGAAGAGGCAGCTGAATAATTGAGCTTCTCAATTATGCACTACTGTGCAACATGTGAAGTGTGACCCACCTAGACCAGAAAATATCCAGTATACCCACTTAACTTTATTTCTGGTCCGTAAAATCGAGGATAAACCCGGCTTTTACGAAGATTCCTGGACCCGAAAAATCCCAACTTTGGTCCGCAAAATCCGTAGAAAAATCCCGAACGTGGGACAAGGCTCGGTTTCGGAATCCACTGCTCGATTTACCACTAATTAATTACCCAAGATTAATTTTAAATGTTAAATTACTGTAAATTAACTTAGACAGTCTCGGTAAAAATGAAATTTTTACCTGGGCTGTTACAGCCTACCCAGCTTAAAAAAATTTTCGTCCCCGAAATTCATTCCGATGTCGTGAATAGGTGCGGATACTGAGAACGCATATGCTCCTCGACTTCCCGCGTAGACTCGTTCGCAGAGTGCTTGCTCCACTTAACCTTTACCATCTGAATAACTCGGTTCCTCAACTGTCTGACCTCTCGGGCAAGAATCTGTTCTGGCAACTCTGTATACGTAAGATCCTCTGCGACCTCAACATCTGCTGTAGTAACCACATGACTCGGATCTGATCTGTACCTCCTCAACATGGAAACATGGAACACGTCATGAATTCGTGACAACTCCTCTAGTAATGACAATCTGTACGCTAAGGGTCCAACCCTTTCCACGATCTCATACGGCCCGATGTACCTGGGACTCAGTTTCCCTCTTTTCCTGAATCTGATTACACCCCTCCAAGGTGCAACTCGGAGAAAAACTCTTTCTCCCACCTGGTACTCCATCTCACGACGATGCTTATCGGCATAACTCTTCTGTCGGTCCTGTGCTGCTCTTATACTCTGCTTAACTGTATGTATCTTTTCAACTGTCTGCTTAACCAAGTCTGGACCAACGATCAAACGAAGACCTTCCTTATCCCAACAAACTGGGCTTCGACACTTCCTTCCATAAAGAGCTTCAAACGGTGGCATGCCGATGCTGGAATGAAAACTGTTGTTGTAGGCAAACTCCGCTAAAGGCAAATACTGATCCCAACTCCCACTAAAGTTAAGAGCACAAGCCCTTAGCATGTCTTCCAGTGTCTGAATAGTCCTCTCTGACTGTCCGTCTGTCTGAGGATGAAAAGCAGTACTGAAACTCAACTTCGTACCCAAGGCTGTTTGTAGACTCTTCCAAAACCGTGATGTGAACCTCTGTCTGAGACTATGGACTTAGGAATTCCATGCAGCTTCACAATCTCTGCAACATACTGCTTTGCCAACCCATCCAAGGTGTCTGTCTGTCGAATGGGAAGAAAATGAGCTGATTTTGTTAATCGGTCAACGATAACCCAGATAGTATCATGTTGTTTCCGAGTCAACGGTAATCCGACCACAAAATTCATGGTAATCATCTCCCATTTCCATTCTGGCACTATCAAAGTTCTCATCTTTCCTGCTGGAGCCTGATGCTCAGCTTTCACTTGCTGGCAGGTGATACACTTCGCAACATATTCTGCTACATCTTTCTTCATACGCGGCCCCCAGAAATGACTTCTCAAATCCTGATACATCTTGGTGCTTCCGGGATGCATAGCGTATGGTGCCATATGTCCTTCTTCCAGAATCTGTCTACGTAGGTCACCAACACTGGGTACACATAGACGTTTTCCCAGCATCAGTGCACTATCCTCGGCTATGTGAAACTTATCTTTTTTTCCACTGCGGACTGCTTCCTTCAACTTGATCAGATCGGAATCTCCATTTTGTAGTTCCACAATCCAGCCTCTCAGGTTAGACTTGACTTCAATATGAGTCAACAAGGCTCCTGTTTTATCAACTGACAAATCAACTCCCATCTTCCTTAACTCGATTAGAGAGGATATCGAGTAGGTCGTGGAAGCATCTTCTGGTCGTCTCCGGCTCAAAGCATCAGCTACCACATTAACGTTTCCAGGGTGATACCCAATAGTACAATCATAATCATTCAGCAACTCAACCCAACGTCTTTGTCGCAGGTTAAGTTCCTTTAGAGTCATGATGTACTTGAGACTCTTATGATCTGTGAAAATTCGGCATCTCTCTCCAAACAGGTAATGTCGCCAAATCTTCAAAGCAAGGATCACTGCGGCCATCTCTATATCATGTGTCGGATAATTCTTCTCGTGTGGTCTCAATTGTCTCGATGCATAGGCAATCACTCGTTCTTCTTGCATCAGAACTTCTCCCAGACCAAGACCTGAAGCATCGCAAAATAGCACGTACTCCACTCCTGGCTTAGGTATTGTCAAAACTGGCACCGATGTCAGCTTCTTCTTCAGTTCATCAAAACTCTTCTGGCAAGCTTCACTCCATAAAAAGGCTTGATCTTTCTTCAACAGCTTGGTCATAGGCCTAGCTATCAAAGAAAAACCCTTAATGAATATCCGGTAATATCCTATAAGGCCAAGAAAACTTCTGACTTCTGGTACCGTCTTGGGTGACTCCCACTCTAGAACAGCTTCCACTTTGGCAGGGTCAACTTTAATCCCATCCCCGGATACAACATGTCCAAGGAATGCAACTTCTTCAAGCCAGAACTCGCACTTGCTGAACTTGGCATACAATTCTTTCTCTCGCAATCTCTGCAGTACTACCCTCAAGTGCTCTTCATGTTCTTCCCTATTCTTGGAGTATATCAAAATGTCGTCAATAAAGACTACCACGAACTTGTCCAAGAACTCGTTCAGGACCAAGTGCATCAAGCACATGAAAACTGCAGGTGCATTGGTCAAGCTGAAAGGAACCACTGTGAACTCGAAGTGACCATACCGAGTGCGAAAGACTGTCTTCTGTATGTCCTTCTCTGCAATCTTGACCTGGTGATATCTAGACCGAAGATCAATCTTGGAAAACATGGTAGCTCCCTGAAGCTGGTCAAAAAGATCATCAATCCTGGGAAGCGGATACTTATTCTTCACTGTCACTTTGTTCAGCTGCCGGTAGTCTACACACATGCGCAAACTGCCATCTTTCTTCTTCACAAACAGAACTGGCGATCCCCAAGGTGATGTACTGGGTCTGATGAAACCTTTCTCTAACAGCTCATCTAACTGTTTCTTCAACTCCTGGAGTTCTGTCGGTGCCATCTGGTATGGTGCCATCGAGATAGGTGTTACTCCCGGCATCAAGTCGATGGTGTACTCAACTTCTCTGTCAGGTGGCAATCCTGGTAGATCCTCCGAAAACACATCTGGAAACTCCCTGACAACTATGATGTCCCCCAAAACCGGAGTCTGAACTTCTTCACCCTTGACATGGGTCAACAAGGCATCTGGACTGTGTGGCTTCATTCCAAGATCCTAATTAGAAGAAATACTACATGTAGTAGCAGCTCTCCCAATACCAGCCAATGAAACCTGTCGCCCGCCGTCGGAAGTCAACAGCACTTCCTTGGTCCGACAGTTTACCAAAGCACTGTACCTTGACAACCAATCCATTCCTAGGATTATATCGAAACCTCCCATGTTCATTACAACCAACTGTGCAAGAAAAACCTCGTTATCATACGAAAATGAAACATCTCTGCACACATGGGTTAACCTGACTACTATACCCGCAGGTAACCTAACCCTCATCGGATTATTTAAACTCTCTTCCGTACAGTTATGTTGTATTGCAAATCTTTGCGCGACAAATGAATGCGTAGCACCAGGATCAATCAAAGTATATGCAGTACTACCAAAGACTGTAAAAGTACCTGCTATGACATCGACATTCTCTGGATCCTCATCAGCGGTGATAACAAATGCTCTCGGCACAGCTGCACTCTGATTCATGGCTGACTGGGTTCTAGTAGGAACAGCTCCACGTCCTCGGCCTTGGCCAACTCCGGAACCACTAGGAACACTGGCAACTGAAACTTGCACAGTGTGAGCAGGAACAGCAACTCCGGATCTCTCCAACCTAGGACACGAGCTCCGGTAGTGCCCAACTTCGTTGCACTCAAAACATCTCACCTGAGACATAGGAAGTCTTCGGCAAGTATTCCCGAACGAGGACCCTCTAGACTAGATCCATGAACTCCCACGATTGTTGTTGTAGCTGTTACTCCATCCTCGACCCTGTGGTGCTGGCATGGATTGAGTCTGCCCATACCCTAGCCTGTTACCAGCACTCTGGAACCTCTTGTTCTGATTCCCACCACTCGGTGCAGATTTCCTCTTCCGAACCTCTTCCATCTCTCTCTTATTCCCTATCCAGATGACTTCTACTCGAAGGGCATCCGCAAGCATATCCTGGTAAGTCTCATAAACTTTGCACCCCATAACTGTCTAGATGCAGGATCGTAAACCATCCCAGAAATGCTTGCATCTAGCCTCTGGTGTGGACACATACTCTGTCGCATAGATGGATAAACGATCAAACTGGATCTTGTAGTCATTCACCGACTGACCAATTTGCTATCGCAGACTCAGAAATTCCCGCTTAAGCTGGTCCTGGTAAACATCTGTGACAAATTTCCTTCGGAACGTCTCAGTAAACTGCATCCAAGGCTTGGTGATAGGTTTCGCCATGTCACGTGTTGTCGATTCCCACCAGACTATAGCAACATTACGAAACATGGATGCGGCATACCTAGCCCACCTGTCATCTGTACATCTGAGCTTCAACATCACCCGGTGAGCTTGACGAAGCCATTCGTCAGCTGCCTGTGGGTTAGTAATCCCTTTAAAGTCGTCAAGACCTAGCTTGGACAGCTTAGTGTAAACAGGATCCTCAACAGGTCCTTGATTCTCCTGTTCACGTGCTTCCCTGGCATCCAAACGGGCATCCCTAGCATGTTGACGTTGCAAAATCTGTGCCATGGTATGCATGATCTATGTAGTATCCCCTGGTGCTCCCATGGGTACTTGTCCACCCACGACCAGTTGCGGCTGATCGATCGATACTTGGTCATCGTCCAAATGTTGCTCAACATGCTAGTTTCCTCCCAACGGATCCATTCGTACCTATATGAGAATGTTATATATGCATGTTATACCAAAATTATGACCAGACTATGCACAGATAGGTAGTCATGCAATCACAGTTATGTCCCTAATGACCTACTGCCTGCTCCGCTCCCAAACTGAAGCGCCCTGACCCGTATTTACCATACACAGTAAACACGTGCTGAAACTATTCTTATTGATAGAACAGGCAGTACAACTCACAAGTATTTTACAACAGCAAACCATATAATACAATTGTCACCCATACTCGGGGACCATTATTCAATCCATACACAATGCTCAACAGCAGCAGCAGATAGTATAAACATCAATATAAACACCACAGGAAAGCAGCAACACAACAACATATATCACACAGCAGCGGAAGACTTTTATGCACATGCAGCGGAGGTATGGATCCGGAGTCAGGTGGAGGTGCAGCAGCCGTCGAACGTCGTACCTGAGCTACGAAACAACTTAACCTACGGGATGAAACCCCGCAGGCGAGGGGTGAGTCCGAAGCGCTCACCGACGAAGGATAAACAGTGATATGCAGGCAACCGTAATACAGTAAAGAAAAACATAGGCAAGCAATAGCATATCTAAATCAAGACAGAGCCAAGACAAAAAGAATATTTATTATCAATTCCAATTTTATCTGCTGGGTCCCGTCACTGGACAAGCTAGGGGTTAGATATGAATATCAACATATTCCGGGTGCCAGACCAAAACCAAGAGAACCCAGGGATCGACATTCCAAAATAGAACCCAGGGATAGACATCCCAAATATATCAACGGGATAGACATCCCAAGCATAGACATGCTTCCACAAGAACCCATGTCAAGGCCACCACGAAACAGTCTTTACCCATCGAGTCAGACCACTACTTTCCAAGTGGCAATAAAGTCGTCAACACAACTTCCAATTCCATTATCCATTATCAAATTTCCATGGCCAATAGTCCAACATCATTCTCAACATAATATCCAAGTATCAACAACACAGTCTAACAATGACAACAACAATAATCACAACAGTCAACTAACCAACAATGCAAATGTCAGCAGTTCAATCAAACAACAAAGCACACAAAGTATTACAGGAAACATAACAAAGGTTATCCATCCTCACCTTGGCCGATTATCAATTACGGAAATGTCCAACAGTTTCCAAGTCTGGTTCCTCAAGCAACTTCTAGTTACCAACTCCTATATCAATCAATTAATATGCACACATAAGGTGATATGCAAATGCCATGCTAATACTGTGTACCGAAAAATAAATACAGACTCGTCTTGGTTACTCTCCCGGGTCAATTCTCCATTATCATCATCATTCTCCATTTATTATCCATTCGTCAAAATACCGTACTATACTTATACCCAGATATTATTCCGGTAGTTATTACCTTGTTAATACCCTTTCCAATTATTTCATAAGTATGTACTTTCCAAAATAATCATTACTTACCATGTATATATATTCCCAAAATAATTCCAATTAAATCATGTATATAATTTTTCCAAAATTATTTAGTGTCAGAAAACAATTTTTAAAACCAGATTATACTTTTTCTTTTTTTTTTTTGTTTTTGGACCGGGCCAAGTCCAAACCCAGCCCAAGGCCCAAGCTAAGCCCAGGCACAGGAGCAGACCAGCAAGGCAGCCAGCCCAGGCGCGCACAAGACCAGCCCAGACCCGTGCCAGGCCCAGCAGCCCACGGTCTCAGCCCACACAACCCATCACCAACAAGACCAGGTCAGACCCGACCCGTGACCACGATCCGGGTCATCAACAACCCCGGTTCTGCAGCTCACCTGCAACGGCGGCGGCACGAGCGACAGACGGAGGCGAGGCATCGAGAACGAGCAGGCGACGGCGACGGACTGCGCTTGAGTGCTGAGCGTGGTTGCAGGCGGCCGACAGCGAGGGAAGGCGCAGCGATGACGGGTCAAGAGGAAGTAGCCGTCGGGTTTTCTGCCGTTAGCGGCGCGTCGAGCAGCGGAACAGGGAGGCGAAGGCTGCGTCAGGTTGGCGACGGCATGGGGAGCGCGATGGCGTGGGTGGTGGAGTGAGAGGTGGCTCGGCCGGTGGCTCAAGGTGGCGGCAGCAGTTGGTGTTTTGGCCGGAAAAAAAAGGAGAAGGAGGTGGGAGATGACGTGGCGGATTGTGTGTGGGTTGTTTATTTTTTTATTATTTTTCTTTTTCTGGTTTGTGCAGAGGAAAAATACTGCTCTTTTTACAGAAGTTGTTTTTGCAGGTGAGGTTTGGCAGAGAAGAGATGGAGGTGGTGATGGTGTGATGGCATGCAGAAGAAATACAGTTTTATAGGCGTGCAAAATACTGGTAAGTCACAGGCATAACAGGAAGAGGCAACTGAATAATTGAGCTTCTCAATTATGCACTACTGTGCAACATGTGAAGTGTGACCCACCTGGACCAGAAAATATCCAGTATACCCACTTAACATTATTTCTGGTCCGTAAAATCGAGGATAAACCCGGCTTTTCCGAAGATTCCTGGACCCAAAAAATCCCAACTTTGGTCCGCAAAATCCGTAGAAAAATCTCGAATGTGAGACAAGGCTCGGTTTTGGAATCCACTGCTCGATTTACCACTAATTAATTACCCAAGATTAATTTTAAATGGTAAATTACTGTAAATTAACTTAAACAGTCCCGGTAAAAATGAAATTTTTACCTGGGCTGTTACAATATATATGTATATTTCTGAAATATATATAATTATGTTGATTTATAATTGTTGGAAAAGTATTTTGTCTTTAGAAAATAAAAATATATATATATATTAAATTGTATTTATTTTTAGAGTAAGTTTTATGATTCTATATTTTCTGGAAAATAACATACATAGCACATGATTAATATATATATTTTTGATAAATAATAATGTTTGGTAATTATATTATGGTAAGTAGTTTTATAAAAAAAAAATATTTTGGAAATATATATATACATATGTTATCTTTTCCAGAAAATTATGGTGATTATATTTTGGGAAAAGTATAATTAATTTATGAAAATACTTTGAAAAAAGTTTTAATTAAAGTATGGTACCGAAATTATATTCAGATATACGTATGGTATAATATTTTCGGTAAAATTTGATAATAAAGGATATGAACCGGGATGGGTTATTTCGTAGTTTTGGCATCATAGCATACCGATTATGTGCATTTATGTGTATATATTGTTTTGTTGTATAGGTTCGGATATCGGGCAGTTTCCCGAGGAGTCGGCTTCGGACCGGTCATTGTCTCCGGAGTTGAGTAATCGGCCAAGGTGTGACGGGGCCTAGAAAGATAAAATTGGAAAATTAGATTTTATTTGAGTCTTTTTGGTCTTGGACCAATTTTGGATCTTGTCCTTTGGTTTGGCTGTTATGCTTGTTTTTTACCTTGAGTAATTTTAGTGTTGCATATTGATTGTCTATCCTTCGTCGGTGAGCACTTCGGACTAACCCCTCACCTGCGGGCTTTCATCCCGTAGGATGGATTATTTGTGGTACAGGTTTGGTGCATTCCAAACAGGCTGCGGCGTTATCCCTTGGACAGAGTGGGGGGGTGAATAGTGTTTATCGGATTAAAACGAAATAAGCAGGAAATAGATGCGGAATTAAAAAGATTGAAGAACACAAACAATGTATCCTGGTTCACACACACACTACTTGTGTGGCTAATCCAGTCCTTCAAGAGACTCTCTTGAAGATTCCACTATCTACGTTAAGCTTACGGGTGCTTAACAAACTGTTTACAACCTAGAGTTCTAGTCTCAAGAAACTCTAATCTCCTGCTTGAAGATACCTCACTTCAAGACTTCTCACACAAGAAGATATACCCTCTTCCTATGAATCTCAACAAGGGAACTAACCTCCCTTAAGGTGTATAGCAATACAATCACTCAAACAAGGAACTCTCACAAGAGTAGATATGGTTTACAGAATTTAAGCTCTAAAAGGCAACTCTCAAATCCTCAATAGGATATTGGCTCAATTAAAATTTGGATGAATGTATGAAATGAATGCTTGAATGTAGAGAGTTGATTAGTACTGAGTCAGAGCTAAAAATGCTCAATTTGTAGCTCTGAAAAGTTATGGAGCCGTTTGAAATGCACTCAAGAAAACAGCTTTAAACAAGATATGGTGGGTGCTAAAAAGTTGTCAGAATAACGGTCATAACATCGATGTTTAAAGGCTCAACATCGATGTTTTGTCCAGTAAATTTGAATTATTGGACTAACGGTAACTAAAACATCGATGTTCTCAAACCCAACATCGATGTTATTTTGATTCTGTGTAAAACCGTTTAAAGCTTCATATGACGAACATCGATGTTTGAAAACCAACATCGATGTTATTTTGCTTCTGTGAAAAAATGATTAAAACTGACCATTGAAGAACATCGATGTTTATCAATCCAACATCGATGTTTTGGTCATGTAAAAATATTTTCAAATACAACGGTCATGAGAACATCGATGTTTAGGAATCCAACATCGATGTTCTGAGCCTTCTGCCAATTTTTAGAAAATTCTTTGAAGGCAGGAACATCGATGTTTAGATGACAACATCGATGTTTTTGAGCTACTGCCAACTTTTGGAAAAATGGTTGAAACCAAGAACATCGATGTTTGGGATTCCAACATCGATGTTATTTTGGCTCGGTAAAAACGATTTTAAAGTTGACTTGAAAGAACATCGATGTTACAAATGGGAACATCGATGTTATGACTATTTTTAAAAGCAACGGTCATTATAACATTGATGTTTTGTATTCCAACATCGATGTTATTTGCCTACTGCCAATTTTTGAAAGATTGTTCGAAGGTAGAACATCGATGTGATAAAATATAACATCGATGTTATTGACTCAAAAAATAGTTTGATGTTTGAAATATGTTTATGTGATGCATGAGCAACCTTTATCTTATTTTGAGCCAATGTCCTAGAAGAGTTGAGTGTTATACCTTGTACAATTTATGAATCTAACTCTTCTTTCTTGGCTCTTCAATCTTGTGCTCATTCACTTTGATCCTTTGCTCTTGAATGGTTTCTTTTGCTTGAGGATTGGTTTGACTTCATTTCTTTTTGCTTCATCTTTGTTATGATCTGGAATTGGTTGTCAATTATCAAAACCTGTAATGAACCATGAGTTCTAACAATTTCCCCCTTTTTGATAATGACAAACAACTAGAAGTATATGCCAATATTAGAGGTATATGTAAATAATGATTCCCCCTATATTTTTCAAATTATGATTCCCCCTATAGTATATGCCAATATTAGAGGTATATGTAAATAATGATTCCCCCTATATTTGAATGCTAGGGGCATTCTCATGCATTTTGTAAATCAAGAACATCAAGACATTCTCATGCATCATAAACACTAGGGGCATCCCTTTTGCATTCTCATGCATCATCAAAATTAAAATAGAGCATCTCCCTTTGCATTCTCATGCCCCAGTAGGAGCGTCTTCATGTCATATAGCAAGTAGGGTCATCCCCATGCATTCAAATCAAGTCGCACATCACTTTAGAAGCATCTACATGCACTCACTTAGAGATAGAACATGGATTCCTTGAGCAAGGTAGATTCAAATTGCAAGAACAAACTCTTTTCACGAACACATCAAAAGATTTAAAATCTTAGTCCATTATCACAAATGATTGTTAAACATTCAAATGGGTCATGCCTTTAGATATTTCTCGCTTAGATTATGCAATAGGGCATGGTACCCTATGAACTTCGTCAAAATAGGGGGCATTACAAGCCCAAATAATTTGATTGGATTAAAACAAGGGGCATGCTACCCCTAAATCATGATGTTTCGATGACAAATGTGATATCAAACCTTAGGATGGAAGTATCCTTAAACCTTAGGATGGAAGTATCCTTAAACCTTAGGACGGAGGTGTCCTTGTCTCTTTTAGGAAGGCAGTTTCCTTAGGACGGAGGTGTCCTTGTCTCTTTTAGGGAGGCAGTTTCCTTAGGACGGAGGAGTCCATGCAACCCTTTAATCTCAACCCATTAGTCTCAACCTTTTAGTCTCAACCTTTAGTCTCAACCTTTTAGTCTCAACCTATAGCCTCAACCTTTAGTCTTAATTTTGTCTCAAATAATCTCAGTTTACTCTCAACATTCGTCTCAGCCCTTAAAAAAGTAGGCTAATGGTTAGGGTTCCTCCCTCTCATAACGTTGAAATCTTCCTTTAGAAAGTAGGCTAATGGTTAGGGATTCTCTCTCTCATAACGTTGAAATCACCCCTTTTGAAAGTAGGTTAATAGTTAGGGTCCAAGCATCCTCTCTTAACATTGAAATCTTTCATTCTCCAGTGGTAGACACCTCAAGTAAGCATTTTCAAGCATCATTGTATTGGATCAAGAGCTCACCCATGATTATTCTTCTTTCAATTTGAGTTTTCTCTTGCGTTGTTTCCTGCCTAAATTCTTAAACCCTCACCAACGAGGGGCATCTGTGAACACTAAAATTTAGCCATCTATTTATTTTGTTGGATTAAAATTGTGTTTTAAAGCCCAAGGTTAATTTCATTACTTTTTTGTCTTTAATTTGGCTTGGAAACCCAATAAATAAATTCATGGAATATCTACATAATTAGGCCCAGGCTTATCACGAATTTTCTGACTTATTTCCATCTGATTTTCGTTGGATTAGAGGCCCAATTTAAGTTAGTTGATTATTTTGCCTATTTTGTGGATAAAAGAGGAATAATTTGGATTCTTGGAGTGAGGGTTAAGTAATTGAGTTTATTTGGAAAGAATATAGAGTTTTCCTCAAGAAAAGAGAGTTTTTCTGGTCTGGGAACCTTTACTTTACGTGCAAGAATCGAATTGGAGTCAAAAAAAGGAAAACCCGGTCAAAATAGGAAGAACGTGAACAGTAGCCCCGACTGAGTCGGCGGTCATGGCAACATGATCGCCATCAGGAGGCGGTCAAGCAGGGAAGACCGCCCCCAGGCGGCGGTCATGCGTCCCAGAGTCGGCCACTTTTTCTATTTTTCCTTTTTTTTTTATCCTAGCACTCAGCCATTGGATTTAGGGGTTTAATCTCGGCCTTAGGATCAAAACCACGACCACTTAGACCCTGAACACTATAAATACAACCTTCTGAACACACTTTTGGGGGGATTCTTTTGGGTCGGTAATTCTCTCTATAAAACGCCCTAGCTTGGGAAAACTCTTTCAATTATTATATTCTTCAATTCCAATTGCTTTTCTC
Source organism: Turnera subulata (assembly GCA_028386065.3). Taxonomy (NCBI): domain Eukaryota; kingdom Viridiplantae; phylum Streptophyta; class Magnoliopsida; order Malpighiales; family Passifloraceae; genus Turnera; species Turnera subulata. Next base: position 53,640 of record JAKUCV010001073.1, on the reverse strand, counting down.
TCTCAGATCTCATGTGGTATTGCTCTAGTTATGTTTTCTTATTAGTCTTTACAGAGAAGAAGTCGAATTCAAGGGCTTAGGAGCAATCAATCGCAATCCCGTAGTCAAGAACGCGGAGAACTCGAGTGGAGGCTTCTGCAGCGTGCAGTCTCGGGAATTAATTCATATCTTGAGTTCTAAACCTCAGATTGCTGAGATCTTAAACTCTAAGGAAAGCTAAGAGGAGGATCTACAACTTTTCTATTGAGATTAGAGGCTGAATCGATCATTTGGTACGCTTAAAATGAGCTGCAATTTGACTCTAGTTTTTGTCCAGAAACTCAAGGTAAGTGTTCTAAACTTTTTTCGATTCTAAGTCACCTTGTTTGCTGCTGATTCGATGCTATGATGATACTGACATGTTTTCTTGAGTGTTGATTCTAACCTGAGAACTACGTGAGCTTTGAACCCGGTTGCCGGGGTACGTAAGATGTCTCTAGTGGTGGAGACGCAAGCCAAATTATGTTCTAAACTTTTCTTTTCTCTTCTGGTCTTTTAACTCTCTATTTATGCATGCTGATTTGATGATTATATGCTGCTGGAAATTTGATTTACACACATGCACCAAAACACAAGTATTCGCTTAAATTGCATATTATTTCGCCCAAGCATGGATGGGGTGCCTCATACCTTCCTATGACGAACCCCCGAGTCCAGCGTCTTTGGTTCACTAATCTGGTTGCTTTGCGGGTATAAGGAGTTATTCTTGGTTTTCCTGAGTTTTTCCACGGTAATAAAACTTGGGTGGTGACTCCATCGATTGTCACCGGTGATTAAGTTCCGACTTCTCACAACGTGCTGGTGCCATAATTAGTAAAGATCCCTTGATGTACGTCACCACCCTGCGTCCCCAAATTATTGGAATTGGAAATTGAGACAGACACATATGATGATGGTGCAATAATAGGAGAGGCTACTTTCCTAACCAGTGGAGATTTTGAAATTGAAGCCATAACTCTACTCAAATTTGATTTCTACACAATTAAGGGCATTAACTCAAACGGATCCTCGTGCAATCCCGAGAAATCCGCTTATTTGTTCCCAATGCAACTCCGATCTCCCTCTTCCTCTGAATTCTTTGGCAATTCACCGAAAACCCCCTTCACTGTGCTATTAGACCATGCATCGTCCCCCTCTCTTGTCTAACCTATGAATTACCATTCAAAGTTTCTCTTGTTTCCATAAGCCTAATTTTATAGGACTGACCTGCTACCATGATCGATAGTTCCTTGTCGATCACGGCAACGTGGCTAGTGAGTACTTCGATCCTTGCTCCCCCTAAATACCTTCTCTATTTACTGTTCAGATCCATCGTCAGCATCGTAACAAAGAAAGAACCCACCAGGTTAAAAAACTCAAGACCCCATTGATGCGTGCTTTCCTGCAAGTGCACAGGGTCAATGTAGTACTTATCAAGGTCGTATCCACAGGGACTGGGCGGAATTGATTTTACTTCAATTTCGGACTAACTAGACTGGAGAATGATTAAACAAGGGGTGAATTTGACGAATAATGGTAGAGAAATAAAAGCAAGCAGTAAAATAAATGTAACAAGAATTTAACTGAGGAAGAGATCAGGAATGGTGAATTCTTAGGCATCCGGGTTCCACATGTACCGGTTTTATGCTTGTAAATTGCTCTACAGCCTCAGTCACAGACTGACACTGTGATGAGGCTGTGACTAATGAGATGTCTTGACGGGGCTCCCAACCTAAGGTACTATCAACGGCTCTCGATCTTATTAATAGTTCCCTAAGCTTCCATCTACCCCCTGTCACTAGAGCAAACGTCCACTTGGGGGTGAAGTTCAATGTTGGTGTGGGTTCCCACAGTCTCTCCTTACCTTCTTTCGAATGCTTAAGGAGTGAAGGTTGACTATTGTAGGTCTAGCACTCCTAGCTTCTCCTTTCGGTCCTTCACCAGGTTGCTACTAGATAAGAATATGCTACCCAATAATTAATCAAGAATCAAACTAGGAATGGTGTTATCTCTTGACTCGTACTGTCACAGAGTGAGGCTGTGCTTGCTACAGCTTGGCACTGTCGACAGCAAAATACACTGTGACAAGCTGAGGCTCTGTTGCGCACAGCCTGAGGCTATGGACGGCGAAAGGTCAATTATAAGGATTGGTTCTTGCAGGCGCTCTCAACCTGTACTGAACCCATTTGTTTTCACTCACAGGTTCCTCCTAAGGTTCTCATATTCCAAGTGCTTTCGCATAGGTCAAACTCAAAGGGGATGAAGATTTGGTGTTGAGGCTAATTCCTCACCTAGTTTCTAATTCTGTCACGAGTTAAAAACTAAGGTTTGGTTGTTGTTTTTCTGGTGACTAAGGTTTCTCCTTTCGGTTCTTCACCTAGCTACCTGAGTTCATGCATTGGTTTGATCAGAACCTAAACATGGATTAATAACTCAACAACTAAAGTAAGAAGGAGGGGGTTAAAACTGGAACAATTTATTAAACACAAATCGAATACATGTTTCCCCCTTCAACCTAAGAAGGGGTCGTTTACTTCATAACTGGAATTACAAAAATGATGGAGGTATGGGATGTCATGGTGTTTTCGAGTGAACTGAGAGTGAGGGCAACACGATTTCTGCCCAGAAAGGCTGCAGAATCGTGTTTTCCCTTAGTTCCCTGAATTCTGGGTTTTCTTCTCAGCTCCAATCGATGACTCGATGATGTCTGTCGCCTGCCCATCTTCCTTTTTGTAGGGTGTATCCCCTTTGGTCTCCTTCTCCCCTCGTTGCTGGAAAACTCCTTCTTGTCTGGACAAGTGGTTCTGATTATTCTCCAATCTTGTTTGTGTGTGTCAAAGCAGGGAGCGTGATGGGCAGCAATTGGTGGGTTGTGAGTTCCAAGGCTCCTCCTTTTGCAGAGGATAATTCTAGTTTAAGAAGATTCCTAGGTGGCATGTGCCCATTATGTACTTTTCCTTCAAACGTGCTCTGAGAATGTCAGGGGAATAATTGTTTATGTTGGTGGGGTGGAAAGTGCAAGTGGCGACAATTTTTATATTCCCTTGTGCTTCCTGGGTTTCTGCAGAATGCACAGCCTCACGCTGTGGCTGAGGCTGTAAGGGTTCTTTCTCAAATTCTCCCTTTAATTGGTTCCTGCTCCTTTTGCCAATGGTGAGATGACTTGAGGACTTCCTGGATCTAGCGAGTGCAATGTGATTCAGTGAAAAACTCGGTGATCCAGGGGTGGTTTGAGGTTGCTTGCTGGGTTCTTGTTGAACGACAGCCTCAAGGACAGGCTTACAGGCTCTGTCACAGGCTCACGCTGTGACTGAGGCTGTATCTTCTAATTCTTCAATGAAATCTTCTTGATTTGGTCAAAATGTACCTGAAACCACTAATCATGCAGTAAGGGATGAAAATTGGAGGAATATGATGGAATATTGCAGATTAGGCATATAATCATGATGAATTGAGAATGATTTGAGTACAAAATTATGCCTTAAACTATGCATATTTCACATGCATCAAAATACCCCAAACTAAAGATTTTGCTTGTCCTCAAGCAATTAAAGAAAAGAAAAAGGAGTGGTTTTCGAAAGGAAGGCAGAGCAGTTTCAATTCATCAGATTTTCACTAAGTTCCTTCCATGTGGCGTTTTAATTCAAGCATCTTCTGATTTTTCCTTCAACACTGCATCAAATCTAACCACAATCCTTGTCAGTAGTTTTTGGTCATAAAAATCACAGGAATAACCTTGCAACTGGTATCCATTCTTCTACCTTTTGGAGAGAATTCTGCTAAAGTTTAGGATTTGAAAACATCACCTCATATGCAGGTCTGTCACTTCCATCTCCACTAATGTGCATAAGTCTTCAAGTTAGGATCACTAGGGCTTGGCTGTGTTGTACTGAGGCTGGGTGAGGGTTGTCAAAGGAAGGAGGATGGATTTAGCAAGGGTCAATGGCCTGTGAACTTGGATTTCTTCTGTTTTATTTATGAACAGCCTGGGGCTGTGTAGAGGCTGTAGATTTCGTTTTTCCGAGGTCTCACGCTATTCAGCAACTGTTTCTTCGTGCCTCAGCCTACCGTATTGATGCAACTGTCTACTCCATGAATTTTGATGGAGTTTGATTGACAAAATGTTGCCATCGCCCTTCTTCCCTTTTTCTTGTTTCTGAAATATTCTTTTTTTCATTTTTTTTAAACAAGTGGGAAAGGGGATATACTTCTGGTTGCATTCTGGATGTTGTATAGGCTGAGTACGGGTAATCCTCTATTTCTTACTTGATCGAATCCTTGCTTACAGGCTTATTGACAGGGTGAGACTGTAGGAGGAAGTTCGTGCCTCTTGGACAGTGACGGCCCCTGCTTAGGTTGCAACTGGTTGGGGAGGATTGTGCAGAGTACATGAATGAATTGGGGGCCGTCCTTATTGGCTCAAATGGGGTTGCAAGGGTGTGATGAGAAAGGTGTGGGTAGCGAGGTCTGTGGGTATGTGGAAGATGGCCTAGATCCTCTCCATTCTTGAAGATTCTGCATAAAATTTCACCTTGATGGAAGTGAGGGCCTGTTCTAAAGTGTACAGGCTGAGCCTGTGCTAAGTAGGGAAGATACATTAGCAGGACTCTTCTTTTCTTGGCGGATTTCCTGTGATGCCAGTTGCTTAATTAAACCTGTTCTGTTTATTTTAAGAGAAGTAAGACAAGTCGTGTGAATAGAGTATGAGCAGAATTAAATGGAAAGTGCAGAGGGTGCATAAATATAGGTACAGGCTCACACTGTAAGAAATATAATGAAAAATGAGAACTGAAACTTGCATTAATTTAAAATTCGAAAGTACACCAGAAAATGCATCATGCTGTGGGGAATACAAAAAGCATACAAAAAGCTAAGTTGCACCCGAAAATACCCCAAACTGAAAAATTTGCAGTGTCCTCACTGCAAGAACAAAACAGAAATGAGTGCAAAGCTGAAATAAATACAAACTAAGAAAACACATAATTGCAAAAGGAATTAAAATGTGCTATAAAAACTACCCCAAACTGAAAGTTCTATCCTATGTGGTGGGGTTAAACATCCTAAAGCTATACTGGGTGAGAGGTAGATGGATCAACTTCTGGGCCTCTTGCGTGCTGATGGATCTTCTGGAGCCGGCCTCACTAGCGACCGTGCTATGTTGAGGAGGTTGGAGATGGATTCGTTGATCTGCTGGTGTAGCCCTATGTATTGATTATGAAAATCCTGCATCCCTCGGGTCTGCACCTCTGCATTCCTCCTCAGTTCCACAAGGCTTCGTGATATTGCGGTGCGCATGTCACCCAAAGAGGAAGTGAGGCGAATTTCCTGAGCAGTAACGCTCTCTTGGATGCGCTGCAGGCGTTCTTCTTGAGCAGCAATGCTTGTTTGTAGGCGGTGCTGGTTCTGGAGGATAGGGATGAACTGTTGCCCCATCCAATCTTGCATCTGCTCGAAGATGTCCAACACCTGGTCTCGAGTCACAGCGTGACGCTGTGCGGGGTCTCGAGACTGGGCTGGAGCTGGAGCCTGAGGTTGTGCCTGTGCTTGAGGTTGCGCTTGTGGGTCGGGGTGGTCTGCTGGTGCTTCTTCCGCAGCCTCAGCCTGTTCCTCTGTTTGCTCTTGAGGCTGTTGTGGGAGGTGGTGGTCTGCTGGTGCATCTTCCACAGCCTCAGCCTGTTCCTCTGTTTGCTCTTAAGGCTGTGGGAGTGGTAGGTGCATCCGGTTCAGGATCCCGCGGTCGATCCAGATGGTCCCGCTAACCAAGTCGTATTGGGCTAGGGGGATATTAAAGTGGTGGGCGATCCTTGTGATGATACCGGCGCCGGGAAGGTGAGGTGTTTGCCGCTGTGTGATGAAACGGCGGAAGATGAAGGCGCCGGTGTTCAGCGGCTGGCGATGCACCATGCACCATAGGATGAACAGCTCTTCATGTTGAACTGCCAGGCGACAACTGTTCCTGGCATAGATGTTGTGGGATAGGAAGTGCTGGATGATCCGAAGGCCGCGACTACGGAAAGAGGTGGCGGAGCTGTGGAGGAGTTGTAACCCGGGGTTGTGGAGATTTTGTTCCAGAACGCCTCCTCGTCAAAATCAACGGTCCTCTCCTCGTGTCCTTCGTTGGGTGCCCCGAGTATCTTATTTAATTGGGCAACAGTGAGCTCTCGGCTCGTGTTGCCCAGGCGAAATCGCGCTGTGCCGGGCTCCTCACCCTGTGGGGGTTGATAGGAGAGCGCGCTATAGAATTCGCGCGTGAGGTTGTCGTATAGAGCGCGCTATAGGATGAACAGCTCTTCATGTTGAACTGCCAGGCGACAACTGTTCCTGGCATAGATGTTGTGGGATAGGAAGTGCTGGATGATCCGAAGGCCGCGACTACGGAAAGAGGTGGCGGAGCTGGTGGAGGAGTTGTAACCCGGGGTTGTGGAGATTTCGTTCCAGAACGCCTCCTCGTCAAAATCAACGATCCTCTCCTCGTGTCCTTCGTTGGGTGCCCCGAGTATCTGATTTAATTGGGCAACAGTGAGCTCCCGGCTCGTGTTGCCCAGGCAAAATCGCGCTGTGCCGGGCTCCTCTCCTTGTGGGGGTTGATAGGAGAGCGCGCTATAGAATTCGCGCGTGAGGTTGTCGTATGTCGGCTCTCCCATTGTGGAGAAAAGGAGCCACCCCACTGGCAGTAGGTAGCGGCGGACGGCGTTCCTTACCCCGATTGCCTTTAGGGCGTCCATGTTCAGCCACCTGCTAACCAATACAGCCTGAGTCTGTGCGAAGACCCAGGCGCGGCGGTGGGTGGAGTTTGCAGGGGTGAAGATGTTACAGCCTCTGCATCTTCGTCCTCTTGTTCCTCTGCTGCTTCTGCAGGTTCCGATTGGGGAAGTGGTGTGGGTTTCCTTGGAGGGCGATCCTGTTTTCTTTTGGATCGCTGCTCGGTGTTGGGTTCCTGGGGTGACTGTGGTGGTCGGCTAGAGGTGGTTCTGGTTTTGGTGGAGGAGCGGGTGCGTGGTCGTTTGGGAAGTATAGGGATCGAAATGGATGTGGAGGATGATTCGGGAGGGGGTTCGATGTTGAGGTCTAAGGGTTCTGTTTGGGGTGTTGGTGGTTCAGTGAGGTCGATTATGGGTTCTGTTGGGCTAGCTCTCCGCCGCTTACGGCGGTATTGCTGTGATGCGGGTGGTGGTGTTGTGGTGGTGTCTGGTGTATGTTGGGGCTGTATTTCATCGTCTAGGGTGGTCGGAGGTGTGATTGTGGCTATTGGGTGTGATTGGGGTTGTGTTTCGGTTTCTGGGGTGTCTGGTGGCGGTGGAAGGGCAAGTAGTGTGGTTGGTGGTGTTGGAATAGAGTATGTCTGGGCGAAGAGGGTGATGAGGTCGTGGAGAATGGCTGGGTGGATTTGGATTCCTTGTTGGACGGGTAGAGGTTGCATTGGTGGTGGATTGATGGTTAGGTTGCGTTGGACAATCTGGAAGAGAGGTCGGGTTACACGGTAGGGGAAGGTGATGTGTTCGGTGTTGTCTGGGTTGGAGGAGTTGGGTTGTTGGTTGGGGTTGTTGTTGTCGGCCATGGTTGGGATGAGAGAGATGGATTTGCAGAAGATTCGGAGGAGAGAGAGAGATCTGCAGAGGCATCGTTTGGAGGAAGAGGGAGTGCAGAGGCAGAGGTTGAAGAAGAAGATGGAGTGGAGAGAGAGAAAGGCTGGGCTTTGTCTTTTAAAGGCAATTAATGCCTTTTCAAAGACGTTGTGAAAGTGGGAACGAAGGGTTGTGTCTCCTGGGTTAGTGCGCTTGCCGCCCAAAGTGTCAGTTATGTTTCCTCTTTTTATCAAGAGCTGTATCGTTTAATGTGAGAGACACGTGGGTTAGAGAAAGTTGAATTATGACGCACCTAAGCCTAGATCCGTCTCAGTCTGAAATTCTTGTTGGGCAAAATGTGGCTGCACAGGCTGAGCCTGCAGCACATGCTGTGCCAGTTTAAAGTTGGTGTTGGTGAGAGGGAGAGAGAGAGAGTTTTTCAGCAGAGATTCCTATCTTATTCCTACCTATTCGTCCTTCCTCTAGTTCTAGAGATTCCCTATCTGTAAGAGATCGTTTAATGAGGCTTTAGGGTGTTGGGAGAGTTAGACACAGGCTCACTCTGTGGTGAGTCTGTACAAGCATAAAAACACAATCTCAAAGAGAGTTTCGGAAGACTTCCTTGACAATTCTCTGACTCGTTGGTTCCCTTCTTCTTCAATCCAGTTTTCCCACCTGAATTGTTAGGGCAAAAAGAAAAGGAAAACACGCAAAATAACGAAATAACAATAGTGCAAATCGGAGATAGAAAGCACAGAATGCACCCCAAACTGAAGTTCAAGCTTAATAGGTAAATGCGAGTTGCCTAACACAGGCTCACGCTGTGATGAGCCTGTGCAAGCATCAGAATCCCTTTCGTGCCAAAAATTTCGGGGTAAGTTTCTGCTTCTATCAAATTTCTGCACCCGGTTGATTAAAAACAAAACAAACACAAGAACCACAATAGTAACTCAATGAAAAGAAATTGTAAAATTACCGCACTTAGTGTTACCCAAGTGTGTACTTCTTTAGTGTCTTTTAGCTGTACCTCATCTTGCTTGGCTAGGTAGGAGGTGGGTTACGGAGCACCTGAGTCTCCTGATACTCATTGCCTCTTGTGTGGTATAGCTTCAGTCTGTGCCCATTGACCTTGAATGGATGCGTCTTGTCATTGAAGATTTCCACAGCTCCATGAGGGTAACAGCGTGACACTGTGAAAGGTCCTGACCATTTTGATCGAAGCTTTCCAGGGAACAGCTTCAGTCTCGAGTTGTACAGGAGGACCTAATCACCTCCCTTGAATGTTCTAGGTTGAATCCTGCTGTCATGCCATCTCTTTGTTCTTTCCTTGTACTGTTTGGCATTTTCATAGGCATCCAACCTTAGTTCATCGAGTTCATTGAGCTGCAACAGCCTTTGTTCTCCCACAGCCTGTGTGTCAAAATTCAGAGCCTTGATGGCCCAGTAAGCTTTGTGTTCAAGCTCTACAGGCAAGTGACAGGTTTTGCCAAAGACAAGGCGGTAGGGAGAGGTGCCAATGGGTGTTTTATAGGCTGTGCGATATGCCCACAGAGCATCATCAAGCTTGGTTGACCAATCCTTGCGTGATGGTCCTACTGTCTTCTCCAGAATTTGCTTGATTTCCCTGTTTGTCACCTCAACCTGTCCACTTTTTTGAGGATGATAGGGAGTGGCTATCTTGTGCCTGATTCCATACTTTCTCAGGAGAGCTTCAAACTGTCGATTGCAAAGTGGGTTCCTCCATCACTGATTATGGCTCTCGGGGTGCCAAAGCGAGTGAAGATATGCTTCTTCAGGAACCGTGTCACCACCTTGGCATCATTGGTTGGGCAGGCAATGGCTTCAACCCATTTGGACACATAGTCTACCACCACAAGGATGTAGTTATTCCCATGTGAGCTCGGGAATGGTCCCATGAAATCTATTCCTCGCACATCGAACAGCTCCACGTCCAATATGACCTGCTGCGGCATCTCCTGCCTTCTTGAGATATTCCCCGTGCGTTGGCATTCTTTGCAAACTACCACCCAGTTTCGTGCATCCCTAAATAAAATGGGCCAAAATAGTCCTGCTTGTAGGATCTTGGATGTTATTCTAGTTGCGCCATGATGTCCTCCATACTGTGCATTATGGCAGTTGTGTAGGATCTGTGCCATTTCGTCTTCAGGGATGCATCTTCTGATCATCCCATCGCCACACCTCTTGAAAAGTAAGGTCTCGTCCCAAAGGTAGCTCTTTACGTCTGAGAAGAATTTCTTTTTCTGAGAATAGCTTAGGTCTGGTGGGAGAGCTCCACAGGTTAGGAAATTGACGATCTTTGCGTACCACGGTGTGACACTGTGGCTGACGCTGTGGATGGTGGTAATGAGGCTGTCATCTGGCAGATGGTCATCAATGGGCAGGTCTTCCTTGAGCATATGCTCTGGAGGTAGCCTGGATAGGTGGTCGGCTACCACATTCTCTGTGCCCTTCTTGTCTCGAATTTCCAGGTCGAATTCTTGCAATTGAAGAATCCATCGCAAGAGTCTTGGCTTGGTCTCTTTCTTTGTGAGTAAATACTTAAGGGTCGAATGGTCTGTGTGAACGATGACCTTAGAGCCTAGCAAGTATGCTCTGAACTTCCCGATGGCAAAAACTACCGCCAATAGTTCCTTCTCAGTGGTGGCATAGTTGATCTGTGCATCATCCAAGGTCCAGCTCGCATAGTAGATAGCATGCAGCTTGTTGTCCTTTCTTTGCCCAAGCACATGGTCACTAGCATCACACATGATTTCAAAAGGTTGGCTCCACTCTGGTGGTTGGATGATTGGGGTTGTAGTCAATGCGGCCTTGATCCTGTTAAAAGCATCTAAACAAGCTTCATCAAATACAAACTCAGCGTCTTTACTAAGGAGACTTGTCAAAGGTTTTGCAATCTTTGAAAAGTCCTTAATAAAGCGCCGGTAAAATCCTGCATGACCAAGAAAAGCTCTAATGGCTTTAACAGAATTAGGAGGTGGAAGTTTCTCAATTATATCAATTTTAGCTTAGTCTACCTCTATTCCGCGTCCTGATATTTTGTGCCCAAGAACTATACCTTCGGTTACCATGAAGTGGCACTTTTCCCAGTTGAGAACAAGGTTCACAGCTTCACACCGTGTTAGCACTGTCTCAAGGTTAGCCAAACAAATATCGAAAGATGTGCCATAAACAGAGAAATCATCCATGAATACTTCCATTATATGCTCAATCGGATCATGGAATATGGCCATCATGCATCTTTGAAAGGTGGCAGGTGCATTACACAAACCGAATGGCATGCGTCTGTACGCAAAAGTGCCATATGGACATGTGAATGTGGTTTTTTCTTGGTCACTCGGATGGATTGGAATTTGGAAGAATCCAGAATATCCATCCAAGTAACAGAAGTGTGTGTGCTTGGCAAGTCTTTCTAACATTTGATCAATGAATGGTAAAGGAAAATGATCCTTCCTAGTTGCTTTGTTCAGCTTTCTATAGTCAATGCACATCCTCCATCTCGTGACGGTCCTTGTGGGTATGAGTTCTTCTTTTTCATTTTTTACCACTGTCATGCCTCCCTTCTTGGGTACTACATGAACAGCGCTAACCCAAGGACTATCCGAGATGGGGTAAATGATCCCTGCATCAAGCAACTTCAAAATTTCCTTTTTTACCACTTCCTTCATATTTTCGTTTAGCCTTCTGTGTGGCTCTATTATTGGTTTACTATCCTCCTCTAACAGTATTCGATGCATGCAGAGGTTAGGATTTATACCTGTGAGGTCGTCAATGGTGTATCCTATTGCCCTTTTGTGCTTGCTTACTACAGTGCGTACCTTCTCTTCTTCTTCCTGCGAAAGATCAGCTCCGACAATGATAGGAAAGGAAGAAGTTTCTAGGTTCAGATAGATATACCTGAGAGTCGGTGGTAGGGGTTTCATCTCCACCTTCGGGGCTCCTTCTGCAGGCTCAGGTGTGGAAACAGTCTCAGCCATAGGCTCAGTCTGTGGTTCTGCAGCCTGACACTGTGCCTCATTTCCTGGGACTGTTTCTGCTGCTACCAGAAATTCTGCTACCTGCTGGAGGGCTGCCTCATCACCTTCAATGAGCCCATTGACTAAGCATCCCAGTAATTCATCATCATGAGTTTCCATAAGCTGGGATGCTTTGACTAGTGCATCTACAGGGTCTGGTACAGCGTCAACCATACAGCATTTCCCTGTTGCAAATTCATTCCTCTGCGCTTTTTGGACATTGAATTCCACCGTCTCTTCTCCAATGCGCAGTGTAAGCGTGCCATTTGTGCAGTCAATCATGGCTCCTGTTGTGGCTAAGAAGGGTCGTCCCAAGATGATGGGAGTCTTTTCGTCTTCTGTCATGTTCATTACCACAAAATCTACAGGGATGTAGAAATTGCCTACCTTGACCGGCACATCTTCCAATACCCCCACTGGGTAGACAAGAGATCTGTCAGCTAGTTGAATGGTCATCCTTGTGGGTTTGATATCCCCAAGGTTAATATTTTCAGTAATGGAGAGTGGCAACAAGCTGACATTGGCGCCAAGGTCGCATAGGGCACCTTCAATTTTCTTATCCCCTATGTTGCAGGGTATCGTGAAACTCCCTGGGTCTGAACATTTCCTGGGCGGTCGGTCTTGTATGAGGGCACTCCCTTGGGCTGTCATTGCTACAGTCTCAAGATCATCAATGGTTCTTTTCTTTGTTAATATATCCTTGAGGAACTTAGCATAAGACGGCATTTGCGTGACCACATCACTGAATGGAACATTAACATAAAGCTTACTTAGCATTTCCTTGAACTTCCTGAATTGCTTCTCTAGTTTGGACCTGTGATACACTTCAGGGTATGGGAGAGGAGGTTGGTATGGTAGGACAGTCTGGGGCTGTTTCTCTGCCTTCTTCGTGTTAACAGGCTCAGGCTGTGTCTGCACTGGTTCTCCTGGTCTGGATGTTGATGCTGTATGGTCCACAGCGTCAGGCTGTCTTGGGGCTGTGCTTCTCAATTCCTTCCCACTGCGAAGTGTCACAGCCTTGCAATGCTCATTTCTTGGGTTTTCTATTGGCTTCCCCGGAAGAGCTCCCTGTTGGTTGGTGTTCATTGATGCTTGTTGGGCGATTTGGTTCTCGAGGATTCGGTTATGAGACTTGATTTGACTGATCTCTTCGCTTATTTTGTTTTGTTTCTCCAAGATGGACTGCAGCATGCTCATCATATCGGTGTTGTTTCCTTGCTGGCCCAACTGGTGCTGTCTCTGGTATTGGGGCTGTGCGCCTTGATGCTGTCGTTGGAATTGGGGCTGTTGTGGGGCTCTTTCTTCGCCTGGTCCTCTCCAAGAGAAATTAGGATGGTTTCTCCAGGATGGATTGTAAGTGTTTCCATATGGCCCTTGCTTCTGCTGGATGAAATTGGCTTGCTCAGAATCACATTCGGTGAAGAGGGGGCAGCTGGTTGTGTTGTGCGGTCCTCCACAGCCCTCACAGTCTGAGGCTGTGACTGCCTTGACATGAGCAGTCCCCAACTGTTTTCTGAGTGCTTCAATCTCTGCTTCCAGCTTGGTGACTCGATCTACTTCAATTAGGCCAGAGGATTTGACTCCCCTGACTTGGGTTTTTCTTCTGGATAGGGCTTCAAGAATGGCCACGCCATCATTATAGTTTTTGTCCAAGAAAGCACCGTTGGCCATTTTGTCCAAGGTGTTTTGATCTTCATCGCTGAGGCCGCAATAAAATTGCTCAAGCTGCACGGCCTCATCTATTCGGTGGTTTGGGCATCTTCTCAACAACCCCTTGAATCTTTCCCAGGCGTCTCGAATGGACTCATCATACCGCTGGGAAAAACCAATGAGTTACTGCCTCAAGCTCGCAGCCTTGCTTGATGGATGGTACTCCTTTAAAAAGGCTCGGACTAAGCTCTCCCAATCTGTGAAATGGCCTGCTTCGTGGTTGTTGAGCCATTCAAAGGCTGTATCTCTGAGTGAGAATGGAAATACTCTCATGTACAGCTGCTCTTTGGTCATTCCGGCTATGTTCACAGTGCTACACACCCGCAGAAAATTCTGCAAGTGCGAGTTTGGGTCTTCTGAGGGCAGGCCTCCAAATGTGCGCCTCTCCAACATGCTGAGCAGGTTTGTTCTGATTTCGTAGGGGGCGTCGACATCTGGAATGGCTATGCTGTTATGGATGATGGTGGTTGGTGGTTGTAGGAGCTGGGACATGGGGATGTAAGGTCGCACAGGCTGAGCCTGTTCAACCTCGGGGTGCGCTCCTTCGTTGAATCTGTTCGCCATTGGTTGTTGTCTCTGTTTGCTCTTCTTGCGAAACTCGCGGGCTGTCCTTTCAATCTCTTGGTGGAAGGTTAGAGATGGCTTCTTGCTCCTAGTTTGGGGCATGCACCACCTGAAAACTTCAAACTCGGAAAAAGAAAGGGGTAAGTAACAAAAGGTCTAATAAGCCAGAAATAGAAAGTAAAAAGATTCGGACGCCAGTCCCCGGCAACGGCGCCAAAAACTTGATGTGTGCTTTCCTGCAAGTGCACAGGGTCAATGTAGTACTTATCAAGGTCGTATCCACAGGGACTGGGTGGAATTAATTTTACTTCAATTTCGGACTAACTAGACTGGAGAACGATTAAACAAGGGGTGAATTTGACGAATAATGGTAGAGAAATAAAAGCAAGCAGTAAAATAAATGTAACAAGAATTTAACTGAGGAAGAGATCAGGAATGGTGAATTCTTAGGCATCCGGGGTCCACATGTACCGGTTTTATGCTTGTAAACTGCTCTACAGCCTCAGTCACAGACTGACACTGTGATGAGGCTGTGACTAATGAGATGTCTTGACGGGGCTCCCAACCTAAGGTACTATCAACGGCTTTCGATCTTATTAATAGTTCCCTAAGCTTCCATCTACCCCCTGTCACTAGAGTAGACGTCCACCTAGGGATTAAGCTCGGTGTTGGTGCGGGTTCCCACAGTGTCTCCTTACCTTCTTTCGAATGCTTAAGGAGTAAAGGTTGACTATTGTAGGTCTAGCACTCCTGGCTTCTCCTTTCGGTCCTTCACCAGGTTGCTACTAAATAAGAATATGCTACCCAATAATCAATCAAGAATCAAACTAGGAATGGTGTTATCTCTTGACTCGTACTGTCACAGAGTGAGGCTGTGCTTGCTACAGCTTGGCACTGTCGACAGCAAAATACACTGTGACAAGCTGAGGCTATGCTGGGCACAGCCTGAGGCTGTGGACGGCAAAAGGTCAATTATAAAGATTGGTTCTTGCAGGCGCTCTCAACCTATACTGAACCCATTTGTTTTCACTCACAGGTTCCTCCCAAGGTTCTCATATTCCAAGTGCTTTCGCATAGGTCAAACTCAAGGGGGATGAAGATTTGGTGTTGAGGCTAATTCCTCACCTAGTTTCTAATTCTGTCACGAGTTAAAAACTAAGGTTTGGTTGTTGTTTTTCTGGTGACTAAGGTTTCTCCTTTCGGTTCTTCACCTAGCTACCTGAGTTCATGCATTGGTTTGATCAGAACCTAAACATGGATTAATAACTCAACAACTAAAGCAAGAAGGAGGGGGTTAAAACTGGAGCAGTTTATTAAACACAAATCGAATACATGTTTCCCCCTTCAACCTAAGAAGGGGTCGTTTAGTTCATAACTGGAATTACAAAAATGATGGAGGTATGGAATGTCATGGTGTTTTCGAGTGAACTGAGAGTGAGGGCAACACGATTTCTGCCCAGAAAGGCTGCAGAATCGTGTTTTCCCATTGTTCCCTGAATTCTGGGTTTTCTTCTCAACTCCAATCGATGACTCGATGATGTCTGTCGCCTGCCCTTCTTCCCTTTTGTAGGGTGTATCCCCTTTGGTCTCCTTCTCCCCTCGTTGCTGGAAAACTCCTTCTTGTCTGGGCAAGTGGTTCTGATTATTCTCCAATCTTGTTTGTGTGTGTCAAAGCAGGGAGCGTGATGGGCAGCAATTGGTGGGTTGTGAGTTCCAAGGCTCCTCCTTTTGTAGAGGATAATTCTAGTTTAAGAAGATTCCTAGGTGGCATGTGCCCATTATGTACTTTTCCTTCAAACGTGCTCTGAGAATGTCAGAGGAATAATTGTTTATGTTGGTGGGGTGGAAAGTGCAAGTGGCGACAATTTTTATATTCCCTTGTACTTCCTGGGTTTCTGCAGAATGCACAGCCTCACGCTGTGGCTGAGGCTGTAAGGGTTCTTTCTCAAATTCTCCCTTTAATTGGTTCCTGCTCCTTTTGCCAATGGTGAGATGACTTGAGGACTTCTTGGATCTGGCGAGTGCAATGTGATTCAGTGAAAAACTCGGTGATCCAGGGGTGGTTTGAGGTTGCTTGTTGGGTTCTTGTTGAACGACAGCCTCAAGGACAGGCTTACAGGCTCTGTCACAGGCTCACGCTGTGACTGAGGCTGTATCTTCAAATTCTTCAATGAAATCTTCTTGATTTGGTCAAAATGTACCTGAAACCACTAATCATGCAGTAAGGGATGTAAATTGGAGGAATATGATGGAATATTGCATATTAGGCATATAATCATGATGAATTGAGAACGAATTGAGTACAAAATTATGCCTTAAACTATGCATATTTCACATGCATCACCCATGCGTGCAAAGGAGTACCCCTGACTGTCACCTAACAGCGTCTATCGATGGCCTTATCACCGAGTTTCCAGGGTTTCATAGACATAAACCATACCTATACCCATTGAGGAGGATTAAGAGTAAATTGTTTCTTCTGTTCTACTAAAGGGAAACAAGCTAACAACAAATCGTCGCAACGGAGCATGCATTATTAAACTGTTTTCCAATGGAACTGTAACAAAGCGTGCATTATTAACCCACGACATTGTTGGAATTGAGAAGTCCTTGTGTTCTTTTTGTTTGGATAAAGTCGAAACCCGGGATCACTTATTCATTCATTGTCGGGTTTGTGGTTATGGATGAGACTAAGTAGCTGGTGGGGTGTGTGTTGGTGTATGTCGTGGTGCATCGAAAATTGCTTCACACAGTGGGCTGAGCTTACGGGTTCAGAAGTCACTAGATCTTCATGGGTGATCATTTGGATTGCAGAGTATTTGGTTAGGTAGAAACAAGAAGGTTTTTGATCGGGTTGATGTGGATTGGGAGACACTTTTCGATGTGATATTGCTTAGGTCAGTGACATGGATTAAAGTTAAACAACCAGGGTTCCCTTACACCATGTGTGACCTGCTATCTTTGGTGGATTGCCTCAAGCTGTGGAAAGGGACGAAATGCCGCATTTGTAACAGCCCGGGTAAAAATTTTGGATTTTTACCGGACTGTAAAAGTCTATTTACCGTGATTTACTGTTGAATTAATCTTGGGTAATTAATTCAAGGTAAATCGGGAGTCGTTTTTCGAAACCGAGTGTTTTCCCGCGCTCGTGATTTTCCCGTGAATTTTCCGGAACTAAGTTGGTATTTTTTGGGTTTCGGAATTTCTCGGAAAATCACACCGGAAAATAACTAAGGAGGTATCTGTTATTTTCTGGTCCGGATCGGACTCGCCCGTAATACGGACGATTTGCATTATTTGGTTACTCACATGTTTAATAGTAAAATGGAAAAAAAAAAAAGAAACCAGCTTAAAACCGGTGGGAAGGAACCAGGAGAGGGGAGCAGAAGAAAAAAAGAAAAAAAAGAAGAGAGGAGAGAAAAGAAGATGGAGAGGAAAAGAGAAAAAAAAGAGGGAAGAAAAAGAAAAGAAAAAGAAAAAAAAAGAGAGAAGAGAAGAAAAATGAAACCGGGAAAAGAAGAAAAAAAGTGGAAAAAAAAAAAGAAAAAAAAAGAAAAGGAAAGGAAGGGAAGGAGCACGCCGCCGGCCACATCCCTCACCACCGCCACCTCCACCCGCGTGCGTCGCCACCGTCGTGCACGCCTCTCCTGCCTGCGGATTCACCGCCCTGACGCGCCGCCGCCGCCGGTGCAGACCGTCCTCCTCCTCTACCTTGCCTCGCCCTCCTCACCGTGACGCTGCCGTCGCATCGCTT